>CM030365.1:256782044-257039416 GCA_017893485.1 Hemerocallis citrina
ATTGAGTCTGTAATCAAGAACACACAGTATAGAACCATCACAAACAAATTTACAAATTTTGTGTTAAGTGAGTACCTATCAAACTTACTTGTTTGCTTATACTTTGATAGGTGATCTAATCAAATATGGTGAGGACGATGGGAGCTGGATCAAGGAGTGCTAGGTCTGAGGTATGAACTATTATTTTGTAATGTTTAAATACTATATGCCAACATATGAAGTGTTCACTAAACACCGTTTATTTTATCCTCAGGGTGGCCAAGGCGATGTCCCGTCTACGTCTGCACCGACCGGTGAAGCTAGTTCTTCTCGTGCTGCACCTGTGGGACCAGGCCCTCATGACCCGACGTTGTTGACGTTGCAGCGGACACATAGGTCCCAACGGGTGTGGGACGGTACATCCCGAGAGTGTAGTTTCCGCACGCACGAGACATTACCTATGCATCCACTGACACACCAACTCCTTGTTCAGGCCGGCTTCTACGGTTTAGGTCTAATAGAAAAAATCAAGCTCGACAGACAACTACTCACAGCCTTACTCGAGCGATGGAGGCCGGAAACACATACGTTTCATTTTTGCGTTGGGGAGATGACCGTCACACTCCAGGATATCGCGGTTATATCTGGACTACCAGTTGATGGATTCGCGGTGACGGGAACAATGGCTTTCAACAAGGAACAACTAGTGGAGGACTTTCTTGGTCGGGTGCCGGATGACAGCACATTTGATGGGGTTTCAATGCGACTAAGTTGGTTGAAGAGAACTTTTAAAAATTTCCTAACCAACGATTCCAGTGAATATGATATTGAATGCTATACTAGGGCTTACCTGATGACAGTATTCGGAGGTGTTCTCTTTCCCAACTCCACGGTGATATTCATAATAGCATGGTCAAAGTGAACACAAAAAGTGAGCACAAAAAAAATGTAACCAACACCAACAATAAAACATCAAAATACTATACTAGGGATACCTCGAATAGTCTTTGGGGGTTGGATATGAATAGGGGATTACAAAAAATCGTCGTGGGGAGAGTGATTTGGATGAAGACGAAGTGTGAGGAGAGAGGTGGGGTGGAGAGAATTATAACTTGGAATAATGGGGATTTGGGTGAGAATTAAGGGAGTTAGGGTTTTCTTTGGAGAAATGAGGGAGTTAGGGTTTTGAGTAAGAAATAAGGGAGTTATGGTTTAGGGAAATCGCCAGTTATTTGGGGAAGATAGAGTAATCTCTATCTCTACTACTATAATGGGAGAGCCCCTTAGTCAGCAACCCAAGTCAGTAACCCAACCCGTGCAACGCACGGGTTGGGTTACATTGGTAAATATTTTCGAAAGTGGGCATGTTTGGTAAATATTTTTGAAAGTGGATCAGTTTGGAAATTATTTTCTTTTTACGCATGGACTGACGTTAGTAAATATTTCCGTCAGTGGACCTGTTTAGTAAATATTTTCGACAGTAATCACTTTAGAAATTATTTTCTTTTTACCCTTTTCATTATCCTCCAATTTTTTCCACGTGCACGTGTGCACGTGTATGATACTAGTAAAAGTAAATAGGGAAACAGTGGGTATTCGTAAATTAGAAGCCTCCGGAGGGACCCACCTGAGGTCGCGAATGCCACTAGCGATCTCAGTTAGAAGAGGTCGCTAGTGGCACTAGCGACCACTTCAGTAACCAATCAGCCAAATCACCTTCTTACACAGCCAAGTGTGGGGGGCACAAAATTCTAATCTATGAAGAGGCCGCTATTCCCAATAGCGGCCGTTGCTGACGTGGTATAGGCTAGCCCAGCAACACTAATAGTTTAGGACTTGGCCCAAAAACGCAAATACTATCAAAAAGTAGCCTAATACGGCAAAATTTCCCGATTTCTCTCCCCTGTCTCTATCTAAGAAACCGTAATCCCTAAATCTCGATCGAAACCCAAATCGCCTCCTCCTCTCCCTCTCTCCGCCGATTAAATCCCGATCAAAACCCAAATCCTCTCTCTTAACCATCGCATCCTCCTCTCTCTCTTCCTCCGCAGTCGACTCTGACAATCTCTCCACCGTCGGCTCCTCCACTCTTCGTCGTCGCCGCCTTCTCTCTCCAGCAATCTCTCCCTCTCTCTCTCTCTCTCCCATCAATCGCACCATCCCCGTCACCGTTGATTCTTATTCTTAATTTTTTGTTGTTTATTCTTCCTCCGCAATTGACTCTGCCGAAATTTCCACCATCGACTCCTCCTCTCTTCGCCGTCCTTTGAAGGTGAGCGAGTCTTCTTCGCCGTCCTTTACTTCTTGTTTTTTGTATGCTTGTTGTTTTTTGTATGCTTCCTTTTCTTTTCTTTTCTTTTTTGCTTTTGCTTCCTGTTTGGTGAGATTGCTGTTAATTCTATTTTATGTTGTTAATTTTATGCTTCCTATTAATTCTATTTTTATCCTTCCTGTGATTGTATGAACATCAAGCATCAACTCAAATATTTTATGAACATCAAGCATCAACTCAGATATAACCACTAATTTCTGTCCAAATTTCATGTTCAGTTCAATTCCACCAATGAAAAGATCGCTTCTTGCCACCTTCACCACTAAAAAGCTCCCACCTTTACCTTCATTTTGCTCCTCTGCTCAAACCGAAAATGAGTGGCAAAAACTCCTCAAACCCTTTGATCTCCAATCCCTCCATCAATCTCTCAATCGACTCACACCATCAAGACTGCGCAAACTCCTCCAACTCCCACTTGATATCCCAACCTCAATCCAGCTATTCAACTGGGCTTCAACCCAGAAAGGCTACTCACATTCCTTCGATTCTTACGCCACCCTCATAACCAAACTAGCTAGTTTCGATGAGTTTAAGTTAGTAGATAAGTACCTAGACCAATCTAAGGAAGAGGGCATTGTGTTAAGAGAGCCATTGTTCATATTCATAATGAGTAGGTATGGCAAAGCTGGGTTGCCTGGTTCTGCACTTAAGGTGCTCGAGGAAATGCCCGACAAGTTTGGTTGCGTACCCACCTTTCGATCTTACAATGTGGTGTTGGATATATTGGTTGGAGCGAATTGTTATAAAATGGCAACCCATTTGTTTAATGGGATGGTGCATGGTGGGTTTTCTCCGACTACTTTTAGTTTTTCGGTGGTCATGAAGGCGTATTGTGCAATGAATGAGGTGGACTCTGCGTGTTTGTTGCTTAAAGGGATGGTGAGGTATGGGTGTGTGGCTGATTCGATTGTGTATCAGACGTTGATACATGCATTGTGTGTGGAGAATAGAGCAGAGGCGGCGGTTAGGCTTTTAGAGGAGATGTTTGTTGTTGGGTGCTCGCCTGATGTTGAGACGTTTAATGATGTGATTCATGGGCTTTGTAGGTCTGGTCGGTTTAAAGAGGCAGGGAAGTTGGTAAATAGGATGTTTTCTCGAGGGTGTTCGCCTAGTCCGTTTACGTTTGGAGTGTTGTTTCAAGGGTTGTGTAAGAATGGTCTAGTGGATCAAGCGAGAGGTATGTTGGATAGAGTGCCCAACCCAAATGTGGTTTTGTTTAACACTGTGATCAATGGATATGTGAATGAAGGTATGCTAACTGATGCGAAAGTTCTTTACAACAATATGATGTTGAGTGGGTTTCTTCCTGATGTTTATACTTATAATATCATAATTCGCGGACTTTGTAAAGAAAAGAGATTTGACTCGGCTTTGCTATTACTTGAAGAGATGGAAGCAAAGGGGTGCAAGCCAAATATTGTCACCTACACAACTTTGATAGATGGGTTTTGTAAGGATTGTCGGTGGAATGAAACTAATGACATACTGGAGAAAATGACTTCGAAGGGTCTGAGTTTGAATACCGTAGGATATAATTGCTTGATCTCTGCATTGTGTAAGGACATGAAAGTTGAAGAAGCCATGAAAATTGTTGAAAAGATGAAAAGAGAAGGGGGCACACCTGATATTTTTACATACAATTCTCTTATATTTGCCCTTTGCAAAGCTTACAGGACGGATGAAGCATTCGAGTTATTTGAAAACTTGCTGTCGGAGGGTGTCATTGCAAATACTGTAACATATAACACACTGATACATGCTGTGCTACGTCAGGGAAAATGGCAAGAAGCATTGGAGATTGCTAAAGAGATGATAGCTCGTAGTTGTCCACTTGATCTTATTAGTTACAATGGTCTAATCAAAGCATTTTGCAAAGGTGGAGAGGTCGAGAAAGGTTTAGGGGTGATTGAAGAGATGATGAGAAAGGGCATTCGGGCAAGCAATATTTCTTATAATCTTTTAATAAATAGCCTTTGCAAAGAAAAGAAAGTAAAAGAGGCACTTGAACTCTTGAATGAGATGCACCAGTGGGGGTTTACACCTGATATAGTTACTTATAATAGCCTGATAAATGGCATGTGCAAAATAGGTCAGATGAGTGCGGCGTTGAACCTCTTTGAGAGACTGCATGTTGAAGGGCAAGTTCCAGATATGGTCACCTACAATATTCTCATTAGCTGGCATTGCAAGGCAAACTTAATTGATGAAGCCAACTTGCTTTTGAGTAGGGCAGTCAATAGTGGGATCATCCCAAATGTTATTACATGGGATATAATGGCGAACCATCTCATAAAAGATCCAACTTTTTTGGGTATCAGTTCTCTGAGGTCTGCACCTGCTGATGTTGATGCCATGTATCAAATGTGATATACTACTTGGTGTTGATTTCATTCAATCGAATTCACTGCCTCTGCTGGGATGATTTGTCTGATATCAAGACTGATAAGCTTACTGTATTTCTCCTTCTGGGTTTATGACAGCATCATCCAATGGACATCACTTGTTGGATTCATGTAATCGGGTAAGCATTACTGTACTGTGCTTGATATTGAAGATGCTATAACATTCGAACTTTTCATGTTCCCTTAACCTCTCTTACTTCTTTAACTTGATATTTTCTTCTTGTACATCCAAAAGATGTTTTCTAACATTTTTATTTTAATTTATACCGTTTTGCCTCCATATATCTTGTTTTAAAGCTGGTATGTTCCTTTAAACAACCATTTGTCATGTTCAAAGTTCAAACTAGACTGGATTATATATGATATTCTTAGTTGAAGTATCATGATCATTTGTAAAGGCCGCTATGACTTATCAAGAACATGTACAATCTTTTAGAATTTAGATTACTTTAAATTCAGTTGTTATAAAATCTGAAATGTTTCTCATATTGTTGTGTAGATTTCTTTTGTACAAACCGCACTTGAGATAACACCTCGCCTTTGCAGACCATTATAATTTGTAACTTTACCTAAATTACCATGGCAAATGTAGAACACGAAAAGCAACAACATTATTAGGTATTATAAAAGTTTTTATCCTGTATTGATGCAATGTAATTATTTATGACTATTGATTCCTTTCTGTTGTGGAGAGTTCATAGATTTTGTACTCATCATTGGTGCTTTCTCTTGCATGAGCGATGCGGCTCTCCCTCGTTACCTCCCTCCTTCCCTCCAATCCTCCTCCTTTTTCACAGTCCAGTGATACCCTATTCTTATCCCAGTAATCTAGACCCTCAATTTTACGTGATATAGTACTTCAATGCCACCTCCCTATATTATTTTATAAACAAAGTAGATAGCCTAACTTAAATCAGTGAAATCTTGTTTGGTAGATATGCCCATAGGTCAGTGATATTGTCATTGGACTTTTACATATAATTCCAACCAAAGACGTAAACATTTGCAAGTA
This sequence comes from Hemerocallis citrina, assembly GCA_017893485.1. Classification (NCBI taxonomy): domain Eukaryota; kingdom Viridiplantae; phylum Streptophyta; class Magnoliopsida; order Asparagales; family Asphodelaceae; genus Hemerocallis; species Hemerocallis citrina. The sequence continues at coordinate 256,787,770 of CM030365.1, forward strand.
TGGATGTGTTGAGTTGAGTTCAATACCCAACCCAAGATGCAAACAAGTAATCGAAACAAAGAAACACAAACAAACAAAGTCAACAACACACAAGCACACTAGATTTTTATCGAAGTTCACCGAATGCAATGGTTATATCCCCTCTCAATGACTCTCCTGTGATTTTCAGTGGAAAATATGAAGAGAAACTGATTTACAATCACGCTAGATCTCACCACCGAGGTGTACAGTTTATCTATTTCTCCCACTCTCAAGAACGGCTTACTGATAGACCGATATTAGAATAACCCGAATATTGTACATCATACAATATATATAGGACTAGGTTTGCCCGTTGACACGTGCCTACGGCACGTCTTCGGAACGATGCACCTTGTTTGATCATATAAAATAGTTTTGGAGGCCTAGCAACTTAATTAAAGTAGTAAACATAGAGCAAAAAATATATTATATGATTTTTTTGATTTATTTTGAATTATTTTTAAAGTTTTTAAATTTTAATTTTTTTTAATTTTTTAATATTTTAAAATTTTTATTTTCTTAATTTTTTAATAGAAGAGGGAGGGAGAGAGAGAAAAAAATAAATAAATAAATATAGGAGTTGTTTTGGGTGGGAGATTTGAATTTGAGTTTTGAGGGGAACTTTTGGGGGGAAAATATGTTTTGTAAGGTTAGATCTGGGCCTTTGATTTTTGGAGGGATTGAAGGAGAGCCACTTGATAGCTTTCTTTGTGTTTTATTATATAGATTACAGAAGTTTAGATCTCAGCCGTTGCCTATTTTTCCGACTCTGCATCTTTGCAGTCGACTGCATTGAGTCTCACCAAGTCAAAGAGCGGAGTTGATGGTTGCGGTTGACTGCTCTCTTGGCAGTCAATTGTCAATTCTTTAAAGTCGAGTGTAGCCGACCGCTTTTAAATGCAATTGACTGTTTCCTGCACTACTGCTGCTTTGCTGCCGCAACTCCGTCTTCGCTTGCTGTCGTCGCTTGCTGTCTCGATTCTTCTCCTCCTTCAAACCCTTGTTCTCGTGTATCGGATCCACAAATCCAAACAGGATGTGACTGACATTTTTATATCCTATTTCACTCATTCCTCTCTCAATTAGTCTAACCTGTAGCTCTACCTAAATGTTCATGTTAATTGTTAGTGTTTTTTTTTTATTTGGAGTCAGTTTCGAAGGACGATGACAGTCCCACACCCAAACCCTCTAAGACATCACTTTTTATATTCTTCACCCCCTTTGCATTGAAGTAACATAGTTCTACTAAATCAGATCATCCCTCTGTGTGTAAAATAACCTTTGTAAAAATATGAGGGAATGGTTTTGGTATGTTAGTTACACTGTACAAGTTCTATGTTGAGGTGAAATTTACTGAGAGTTTTAGGCTGCTCTTTGTGAATAATACCCAAATTGGTTTACTGCTAACTCAAAACAATGAAAAATGTAAATAAGATGAAGTGCCTCTTCGACTTTATATTCCACTTTAAATATTCCAAAACATAGTGACACATCTACAGGCATATACACATAGTAGATTACAGTTACATTTCCTTCATAGAACAAAGTCAAATCCCTAGCTACTAATTTATAACCAACCATTTGTTATACATATATATCAATTAGCAGTTATACATTTGATGCAAGGGTTTCGTTTTACACGCAAGTGAGGTGCTGGAAAGCCCCGAAGCTTTTTTTATCTATGACTTACCTTTACCTATCATTGTTATTCTCCTAACAGTGTTCAATAACCTGCTTGCATACTTCCTTTGAGAAGCCCAACTCAAACCAATGCAACTACTAACTTGCGCAACTGGTTCTCTCTTCTTAACCACCGTCCTCCCTTCCAACCCGAACAATCTAAAGCTCTGTCCCTTTGATTTTATATTGTCAGATCCCTTCCTCCTAAGGCTTTGCTTTAATGATTTGATCTCTTGTTCAAGTGCCTTGAGCCTAAAACTTGTTGACTCATAATCTTCTTCAGGGATTTCTGATCTCTTTGTCGAAACTTCTTTTTGAAGAAGGGAGCCCAGACGAGGCCCCATGATCGGACTCTCTTTATCCTCATTGTTTGCTTGCTTTAATGGGCTTTCTCCGAGTTTTTGACTGACGGGAAGTTGGCACTTTGAGCTTGAAATACTTCCAGAGAACTCGCCATAATGAACATACCTAAAAGAATCTGAACAATCCTTGAAAGCCTGGTGTGTTTGTAACTGCTGAACGGACAGAGCCTGAACTATGAGACAGAGTGGCATAAGCTCATTCTGGACTGCCTCATTGCACATTTCTTGTGATAGTTTCTGGCAATTGAGGTATTTACACAAGGATGCTTTCTCGTCGCTTGATAAATGGGGGTGTTCCTGTAAAAATAAATGATATAAAAATCACGCTTTCAACTATATTATGTGAATAATGAATTCGGTTAGAAATTTACCAACAGAAATGTGTTTAATGCTCTGTACAGGTGATCATGAGTTTCTCTATCTGACATTGGTATTATTTCAATGAGTTCTATGAATCTGCTTGGCTCAAGATTTGGGTCCATTGCAATTTGGGAAAGATAGCGATCCCATAATTCTGCTACAACTGAGCTTGCACTCAAAGGGGTACATGATCCACTGTAACTTACAACATCATTTTTCGCTGATACATTCTTTGAAACTATTCTTTCCATTGCCGCAAATTCTGGAGTATCTGTAATTGATCCGCCACTTCTTTCAGGTATGAGAAAATCTTCAACTTGCGCCGAGTGAAGAAGGGATGCCACCTGATCCTGTAGCTTAATTTTGCTTTCTCTACTCAAATTCAAAGTCAGAGATCTTGAAAGCAATGAGAAGTAAAATCCTGCAGGTATAATCCTGCTCGTCTTTTCAACCATTGGAAGCAGTTCAATGATTCCCTGTAAAATCTCTGAAATTATAGCATTTACATCATCATCGCCATCATCACTTCCATCTTTGCCGTCCGTATTTTCCCAAAACTTATGTGTTTTCTTTGAAATCACCCATTTGTTCGCATAAAACACAACTATAGGACTCACATACTTCTCCTTCATGCCCTGTCTCCTCAACGAACTGATCATTCTCTTGAAGAACTCAAAAGGCAAGGCAATTAGGTCTTTAATCCAAAGGTCTCTACTAGCTATCTCTTTCACCAGCTCGCAACTCCAGCTGTGACCAGTCAACACTTGTAAAGTAGTGACGGGCCAATCTCTTGTGTTCAGGGTCGAGAATTTCCATACAAGCCATGAAAGCTAGAGACTCAACACACCGACTCACGATTAGAAGCTCTTCTGCATATGGAAGCAAAGCTTGACATTTCTGAAGAACTATTAGAGTGCCATCCCAGCTTTGAAGAACTACTTGGTTTATGTAAAGATCTGACCTTTCGCACAGATTACCGGATGAATAATCATTGCTCATTTCGAGAATCTCAGCTGCACATCTCAGAGCTGCGACATTAAAAGGGTCGAATGGAAGCTGGGACTCGTAGCAAAAGAGGGCAATCATTTCAAACATGTCGGAACCCTCGGGAAATCTTCCGGGGAGTTCAACATCAGATGAATCAAGCAATAATCTTTTGAAGTATCCTGATCTTGAGACCAGAGGTAACTGTAAAAGAAGGGAGAAATTTTGCAGAATTCTTCCGAAATGGCATATCCTCACCTTGTGAAGGTTGAAGATTTTACCATCGACACGAACATGAACTGATGCAGGTAAGCCAGTCTCCAAGCTCCTGAAACCAAAATATATTAAAACCAATACTTCTTTTATATGTCTGATATTACCAATAAACAGTAGACTGACACCGAGTTTTTTGATTGATACAGGGTTAGAACAAAAAAACTTATCATGCAATTATCCTTTTCTTGAGTAAAGCTCCAGGGTTTGGGCTTGCAAATGGGCTTGGTGTAAGACAAGTCACTTCCATTGTTGATGGCTTCATTTAGAGTTGCATGAAGAAGCTAAGGAATGGTAAATTTGGTAGGTGAAGTTGATGCTTATACATAGTTTATGTTTTTTTTAAGGATTTTTTTGGATCACACTCCTTTTGTTTGTTTAGGTGGGGAGAAAACAGAGGGGAAAAAATTAGGTGAGAAGTGGACAGATGTTCAATGCACGCAACAGTAAATGAGGGCACACGAATGGGGGTTGAATCCTAGTTTTGAGGCTTGGAATATGGGAAGGTCCGAAGGTGTACATCATATCATAGATAAGTGAGATGAGGTTTGATAGAGACTTAGCATGGTGAAATGATATTGTTTTATAAGCCCTCATTTGCGAGTAAGTTTCTTTTAACCCAATTTGTCTTTCTTGTTTTAGGCTGGAAACAGTTTCTTTAACACTATTTTGAATCACGCTTGTATTCATACTGGAAGTATCTTAATCTTGTGAGTATACCCATTCTTCTTCTTTCAATTTCTTCCATTTGAGTATACATCAAGTAGATGCACCAAAATATATGAGTTAGTTGTTAGTTATATTTAAAATCGATGATTTACATCCTGCATTCAGGACATATACACCTAGTTGGTTATATATATACAATTGTGTATTTTAATAGTATGAAGTATTGGACATACGGACAACATTTAAGATTATAAGGAACACGCTTGAATATGTGTTTGAACCATAAACTTCTTAGCTAATGAAAACTACAGTCTAACGAAACAAAAACAACACTTGAGTACGAAAGAAAGTCCAAGATGGTGATGGAAAAATAAGGACCAAATGAAGTCTAAATCAAATTTTCCATTTTGATATTGATAGCTTGGTGATAAGAGCCAGAGAAAAAGGTATTTGAAGAATGAGTCTTTAATTAATTGCTTGAGTTGTGTATAACGCCCGGGACGGCACAGCTTGAGAAATTATTTTGTCGATTATTTATTGGGAGGAAACAGAAGACTTTGTTTCTTGAGTATTTAAAGGCCTTCGTTGGCAGGTGTGTCTACAAACACAACGGAACTGATTAGAGCAATGAGGATGTCGAAGTAGAGTAGACGAATCAATTGAACACCCAAGCAAATAGATCCACCAATCCAACACAAACACAATAAGGATTTATCCCGGTTGGCTTTCGCTTAACCCGGAGGGAAATATAGGGAGATATAATATTCAGCTATGTTAGATATTGTAATATATATACTCAGTCCCATATCGGGTTATACATCAGTTCAGTATTTGGTTCCCTCCTATATATAGGAGTAATTGTACTCATTTATAATCAGTCCAATAATATATTTTCCAATCCCTCTGTTAATTTTAACATGGCATCAGAGCAGAACTATAATCCCTAACCCTAATTCCAAATTCACTTAATCTACTCTCTTCTTCTTCCAACTCCATCAACAGCAACATCTTCCTCAACTGTCGACTTCCCCAAACATCAACAACAACAGCAACAGAATCGTCCTCATCGTCGACTTCCCTAAATCGTCGACTTCCCCAAACACCAACTCCATCACCGTCGACTTCCGAAAACCGTCGAGTTCCCAAAATCGTTGACTTCCCAACCCTCCACCCTCAACCCTAGACTCCATCGCCAGCTTCGCCGTCGCCCACCTTCCCTCCACAGCACAACAACGAACCCTAGCCGCCAATCTCCACTCCTATCTCTTCTTAACCCCAACCCGAATCCAAATACCCTACTACCCATTCTTAAACCCAACTCGTTTAACCCAATACCCAAATCCATAACCGAACCCAAACTCTACCCATTTTTCTTTACTGTTCTTCAAAAAAAAAAAAACTCCATACCCTATTACTCCCAAACCAATACCCGAAACCCTTTTTTTTATCCAACTCCACTACCCAAACCCGATATCTGCTTGTTGTTTGTTGCTGTCACAGCCATGGTCGTCCTCGCCAGTCTTTTAAAAAATAAAAATAAAAATTTGCAGGTACTCTTTCTTCTCTAATGGAACCCAGTCTTCCGGTCTCTTTCATCCTCCACCGGCTTTCCTGCTGCTACATCTCCCTCTTCACTCTCCCTCACATCCCGATCTCCATCTAGATTCAGACAAATGAAGCATCGTCATCATCCTGATTTCGGCTTCCTCACTTCTCCTCCCAATGTCATCCTCAACACTGCCCCACCCCTTCCGCAACCGGTAGCACCATCCAGCTCTCTCTCTCGATCCCGACACCGCAGCAGTTCCGCCCTCATTTCGGTCCCTGCCACAGCGACATCAGTCTCATTCTTTCTTGCACCACTTATTCACTTCCATCCTCTGCCATGACCGTTACTCCAGCCTTGCTGACTCCTGCTGATTGGGCTAATCTCCAGCATCGCCTCGCTCAGCTGGAACTCCAGCACTTGGATCAGTCTATCACTACTGACCCCTATGCCCCTACATTCTCTGTTACTCCCAGTATGAATTCTTCCTGGATTTTAGATTCGGGTGCTTCACATCACCTTACTAGTAATTATACTTTGCTTACCACCAGCACTACTGTCACACCCCGCTTCCCAAAAATACGGAATACGAGCACGTAACATTGGCCCAGCGAATAACTAACAGTCACCCATAAGCTGTTTATTCGATTAACTCAACAATATAAACAACACAGAACAATTGCGCAGACAATAATATTCTCATGAACAATAATACTTAAATTGAAACGATATAAAATATCCAAGGACAACAATAATCCAACGTGTGGAAATAAATAGCAATATTCGGCTCATAAGTCCAATACAATAAAATAACAATAATCCAATAATTAAGTTTTCATAACAAAGCAATAAATATTCATTAAGTGGCGATGCAATCAATTTCTCAACCAATGTTCTCCCAAACCATCAGGTAATTCTCCTATCAACACCTGTAAGCACTTTATCTAAAAAGAGGAGAAAAATTGTCCTTAGAGCAAGTCATGGACAACAAGTAGAGAAAACATAGAATAATAGAATAACGATATAACAATGAATCAATGGATCAATAGGAATCAATAATATGGGACAATAATCATGATAATCGATGCAGTTGGCTATAAACAATGGTTCAATAATCGGTAACAATAATCAATGATCAATAACAATAATACTTAGCCAATATTCGATATAAATAAGAACAATGATGAACAATATGCAATGTTGGTGACGTGTCAATCTTTATGTCTATTAATCATTTTAACTCTTAACTAATGCACGTACTACTGTGTCCCATGTGTGCCGTACCACAGGTTCGATGCATACAATCAATTTCATTTTAGATTTAAGTGGAAGACTCTATAGATCATGTACACGGCACAATAACGGTATTTGCAGAATTGCTGCACACTGGTTGGCTCAATAAAAACAATACACGGTCAATTGGGGATACTGTGTCAGTAGTTCAACAATAAACCGATAACAATAACTTTTGCCAACACACAATATTTTGGAAAACAAGGCACACACTTCAGTGTACAGTCACTATGTCATCAACTACTCCAGTCAATCCCTTAAACCCTGGCTTGTTAATTATTTATCAATGCAATAATACAATATGCAACTAAGACATAAGATGAACAATAATATCAATCGGGAAACAATAGGGTGATAACATGGATAGGACGGTTAGAAGGGTGATAATAACTCATTGGGAACATGCAATGCAACATACATTCATTAATTCATGCAATAGTACAACATAAGAATTATTAATTCATTAAAAAGAGGAATCTAAAATTCTGGACAGCACACGAAGTCTGTATAGAAATGCAGTTTCCCGCTGACTCAGAAATCAAAAGTTGAATCCGTCAGAAAATCTGGAAACTAGACTTCCATACGGTCCAACGCATACTTAAAGTTCAAATTCCGACAACAGTAGCTAGGTCAAACACATGTTTCTTTACAGGATTTATGTTCAGGCAGAAATTCGACATCTTGTTGTTTTAATTTTTGAATCAGCAAAAACTCAATATTGAAATCAGTAAAAATATAATCTATGCTCCTAAACATGTTAAGCAACAATATGGAAATTTTCATGGCAAAATTTTATCATTTGATCAACCTTTTTACTGTTTGAACATGAAAGGTACGAGAATCTGAAAATCTGAAAGTAAAAATACAGCTGTAGTAAAACGACATAACTTTTGCTACAAAACTCGAAATTCGAAAATTCTGGATATTATTGGTAACTAGACACTTGGGGCTACATTTCATATTCAGAAAGTATTTTATTTTAAAGTCATTTACTAGTTCGAAAACAGCGATCAAGGTTCAGGCCAGCATGCATGTACAGTTCTTAGGGTATTTTTCTTGAAAATAAAATTAATTGAACATGTCGGGTATCGATTCTATAGTCAATAAATTATGTAACTAGCATGATAGGTGTCCAAACATGATAAATAAAATTTAGAACACACACATATACAAGTCTAACATCAATCGATCATTAAACGATCAAACGACATACAACCTAACGATTGTCTTTACAATAATTTATTTATGTTGTGACTTGTATGAATAACCCTATTATCAATTCTATATGCATTCATGAAAGATCCAAACTTTAGAGTCAAATTGGCACGATATCAAGAATATTGGGATTAGCTCGTGTAAACCCTCAATAGACCCAACGAAGAGATGAACAATGGATAATACGATAACAAAGAGATCTACTTGCAAGAATTTCAATAACACTTGAATTCGATACAATTAGCAATTCAAGAGGACAGTGACTTGCCTGTTAATCGGTGAAAACGAATACCGAGAATAACGTGATGAGAATCCGGAGCAACGAACACAAATTCGCAACAACACGAACCCACAATATACGTGCACTCTACGTGCAAAAGAGAACCCAAGCAGAGATAGCAACAACAACAAATAGCAATGGGAGCAACTGGCTTAACAGTCAGCAAGAAGGGGGACTCGGGATCTGGGTCGACGGCGACGAGACCTGGCTGATGTCGACTGAGGGCGGTGTCGCTGGCTGAGTTGGTCGACAGGACAGAGGAAGGGGAATCAGATAGGGTTTCGGCTGCTCGTCGACGAAATCAGGGGAAAGGGGTTTTGGGTGCCTGGCCGACGAGGGAAGAGGAGGGCGATACTGGGGAGTCGTCGACGGGGGGTGGCGACGACGGGAGTCGCCGGAGATGGTCGGGGGAAGGAGGAGCGGTAATGGGTTGGGGGATTTCGATTGGGCTGTTGTGTGGTCGCGGGCTGAGGAGGAGGTCGGGGTGGGGTCCTGGGCGTCGACGGTGAGTGGCGACGAGGGGAGCTGTCGCCGGAGTCGGGGGGTGCCGGAGAAGATGGGTGTACAGTAGAGCGGCTTGCGCTGTTTGGGCAGGGAGAGAGAAAACAGGGAGGAGAGAGAAAGGGAGAGGAGAGAGGAAAGAGAATAAGTGGCTAGGGTTTTGATTTGTGTGCAAAAATTAGGTTTGCATCCGAGTTGTATTTATAGAATACAATTAGGGTACTGGGTTAGTGGTTTAGGATCCAATAAAAGCAGATTTGGGTCAAGAACAAATGAAATTAGGTTTTAGGATTCAATAAGAGGTAGCTCCAAATCAATAGGGTTCAAGTCAAAAATACCGAAGATCAAAGAGTTTCATGAACAAAAATTTAAATCCAAATGAATAAATAAATAATACCAATGAATTGAAATATAAATTGGGCTGGAAAATAAATTGGAATTCGCCAAGAAAACAGATCGGGTATAATAATAATTCAACAGATTGATTTTAATTAAATAATCAAGAAATAGCAATTAACAATTATAATCATAACAATAATAAAATCATACTACAAAATAGTATACGGGTTGAACAATTTTATTAAAATAATCCAATAATAGTAATATATTTGTTTTAGGCTCAAATATAAAAAGTCGACCGATAAGATATAGAAAATAATAATATGAAAATACGCAATTATTCGAAATGAATAAAATTCTCGATTGGAAACCACTTAAATAAAAGATCCGAAAAGAATTTAACACAAAAAAATAAATTTACAAAAATCAAGTTGTAGAAAATACACGGAAAATACTAATTATCAGGAATGGGGATTACAACTATGCTTCCCTCTCACTCTCCATTCCTACACACTGTGATGGCTCACAACTTCTCACTACACAATCAGGGTCTATTAGCTCTCCCACTCTCACATTGCCCTATGTTCTTTATTCTCCTCATTTACCCATGAACCTTATTTTCATTACTGCCCTGTGCGATAGTGGTCTTGTCGTTACATTTGATTATTTCGATTGTTCTATTACTGATTCTCACACTGGTCAGGAGTTTGAGCGTGCAAGTCGACAGGGTCGTCTATATTACCTAGATTTTCTTCATCTATATTACCTAGATTTTCTTCATGCACATAATTCTCATCCTCATTTTTCTGGTGCTGTGCACTATGATGCTGATCTTTGGCACGGACGTTTAAGACATATTAGTGAGCCTTTCAAGAATTTAGCCCATAGTGGTGCCATTGGTCCTCTTTCTTTTACTCATTTGTCTGATTGTCAGGATTGTTATTTGGCCAAACACATAGTACTCCTTTTTAATCACAAAAACACTTCTCACATCACTCATCATTTTTAACTTATTCACTCGGACATATGGAGACCATCTCCTACACCTCACAAAGGTTATCTTTATTATGTTAGTTTCGTCAATGACTTTACTCGATACACATGGGTGTTTCTTATGCTCCAACGCTCTGAGATACCTGACAGTTACCAGTTCTTTACAAACATGGTTCACATTCAGTTTGGTGTGTGTTCAAAACCTTTCGCTCAGACGGTGCTCATGAGTACACTTCCACTGCTATGAGATTGATTCTTCAATCTCATGGTGCACTCTTTCAGCAATCATGCCCTCACACACAGGAACAGAATGGTGTAGCTGAACACAAACATCGTTACATTCTCGAGACAGCTCACACTCTTCTACTCACCTCTTCTGTTCCTCGTTCTTTCTGGGCTGAAGCGTCATGATGTCTGTCTGTCTCATTAACATCAGTCCCTCGTCTGCTCTATCTGGCACATCACCTCATGAAGCTCTTCGTCACTCACCGTCGGACTACAGTATGCTCTGTACTTTTGGGTGCACCTGTTATGTCCTCCTCCCTCCCACTGAGTGCACGAAGCTCACAGCTTGAGCAACTCCGTGTGTTCATCTAAGTCTCAGTTCAGAACATAAAGGATATCGTTATTTTGATCATGTGGCGGGTCGTGTTCGTATTTCCCGACAGTCTCATTTGTAGAAGACTCTCCCTACTACTTGACTTCTCCTGAGGATGCTAGTTTTCTCGAATTCCATGTTATTGGGCCTATCTCCCCGACCCTCCCTTCACGCATCCCATATGATCCCACTCTTTTGGCTCATTTTCCATTCATACTGACGCTTCACATATTATTCCTCACAAAAACTCCATATGCTTCCCTACAACATCCTGCACTTTCACCACTTGCATCCCCACAGCTGCATGCACCCACTTCACATCTCACCACCACACTGCCCATCCACCACCGGTCCATCAGTCTACCTGTTCTACCTCCGGCATCACACCGGCTCGTTTCACACTTGATGTCACTGGTCCCTCTGACTAGTTTGGCTTTGCTACCCTTGCCTCCTACTCCCCATAGTTTCATGCATATCTCACTACTACACACTCCACATGCGAACCCAGAGCCTATCAGGAAGTCATTCAATTTCTCGAGTGGCGGGAAGCTATTGCACAGAAGTTCGATGTATTTAATCAGACTAACACTTTGGATGTTGTTCCACTGTCTGCGGGCATTCAGCCTGTTAGCTGCAAGTGGATCTTCAAGGTCAAATATCGACCTGATGGCTCCATTGAGCGACACAAGGTTCGTCTAGTTGCCCGATGATTTACTCGGGAGCATGGCATTGATTATGATGAGACTTTTGCTCCAGTTGCACAAATGACTACAATTCGCACTCTCCTTGTTGTTGCCTCCATTCGCAAGTGGCCGTTATACCAAATGGACGTGAAGAATGCATTTCTTCATGGTACATTATCTGAGGCTATTTACATGCATCCTCTTTCTGGTCTTGCTACTCCTCGTCATGTTTGTCGTCTCCGTCGAGTTATATATGGCCTAAAACAAGCCCCTCAAGCCTGGTTTTAGTGTTTTCACGTGTCATCACCCAGGTTGGTTTCAATCAGAGTTCTCGGACCACTCTATGTTTATGCGGTCATCACCGCAGCGGAGGGTATTACTACTATTATATGTTGATAATATGATTCAGTGTAGTTGAAGGCTCGCATCAGGCTCAGCCTCAAGCTCAAGGCTCAGGCTTAACAACAGTTTGAGCCTCAAGCCTCAGTTAAGGCTCCCCCTTTTGTTTGAAGCTTCACTCAGGCTTGCGCCTGGACGCGCCTTAGCAAAGGCTCGAGACTTGCGCCTCAAGTAAAAGGCTCCCCCTTTGTTTGAAGCTTCACTCAGGCTTGCGCCTGGACGCGCCTTAGCAAAGTCTCGAGACTTGCGCCTCAAGTAAAAGGCGCGCCTGAACATAACAGACCCGATTCGACCTGTCTTTACAATCTGACCCATTTTCAACCCTTCTCAAATTCCGTAACTCCTCCAATTCTCTCACATTCTCATCCCCAATTCTAAACTCTAACCTCAATCTCCACCTCCCTAACTCCTCAATCTGTACTCCTCTTCATCCCCCCTCTCAACAGCATCGGCGGCGGCGGCAATGAAGTAGCTCGGCGGCAACACGACAGCATATAGCAGATCGGCGGCTACATCGGAAGCAGATCAGCGGTGCCGGCGACACTCCTACTCTCCAGTCTCCAGACTCTCCACGCATATTCTGGTTTCTTTCCTTTCTGATTTTACACTTTTTTGATTTCTTTCTTGGGTGTTCGTCTATCTTTGTTTATGATGTTTTTGCAAGTTACTTTGAAACAAAATTGTGAAGCTAGTTCTTTTCATAATTTACTATAATCATGAAACCATGCCGTATTCAAACAATTGCATCTTATCTCACTGTAGAGCATGACCAAATTTTATGGTCGGCTAACTTTATGTTATTACTATAATATTTCAAAATATCTTACCATTTACTAAGACTGTAATATTGTAATATTGTAGGCTCATTACTGGAATATTTTAATTTGATACTATTGTATTTTTACTGTATGCTCAAAACTGTATTACTGTAATATTATATATTGTATGGTAAGTATCTTCATTACTATATTACTGTAATACTGTATGCTTATTACTGTATGAAACTATGAATTGAAGGTTAACATTATATTATTGTAGTTTTACAGAGAAACAAATTGTATTTCTTCTTCTTTGGGGCAAGAAACACATTGTAGTTATACATTACAGGGGAGCACATTGTAGTTTTACAAAAATGATAACTTACACAGTTATCTTGGTCATTGTATAATAAATTTTGTTGCTATGATGTGATCTTGTTTATATAATCTTATTTAAAAATTTTAAAAATCCCAAAAAGTAATAATGCCCCTCAGTTAAGTGAGGCTTACGCCTCAAATTGCGCATTGCGCCTCAGGCTGTGTACGGGGAAGTAAAATTGCGTTGCGCCTTACGCCTTCGACTACACTGATATGATTATTACTGGGGATAACTCCGCAGGCATTGCATCCACAAAAAAACTACCTTCACCAGCAGTTCCATATGAAAGATCTTGGTAGACTACGCTACTTTCTGGGTCTAAAGATTGCCCATGAATCTCGGGGCATACTCATTTCTCAACAGAAATACACATCAGATATTATCTCCGATGCATGTCTCTCTGACAGTCGATCAGGCGATCAGCCGATACCCCGTAAAGCTTTATGTGAAGTTTCATCCCACAGATGGTGAGCTCCTTCCCGATCCTACTAGATACAGATAGATTGTTGAACATCTTATCTACTTATGCATGATCAGACCCAATATTGCTCATGCAGTTAGTGTTGTTAATCAGTTTGTTTCTGCTCCTACATCAGTTCACTATAGTGCTCTTCTTCGGATCCTCATATATCTTCGAGGCACTGTCACTCGCTCATTATTCATGCATTCTACATCCAAACTGGAGCTCAGTGCATATTCTGATTCAGACGGGCGGGTAATCCTACTACCAGACGGGCGGGTAATCTTGGGCTTTGCTATAAATTAAAAAAGACCAAAAATGCAGCCGCTGCTCACTCTCTAACTCTCTGCGATTTCTCTCCCCTGTCTCTATCTAAGAAACCGTAATCCCTAAATCCCGATCGAAACCCAAATTGCCTCCTCTCTCTCTCTGCCGATTAAATATCGATCAAAACCCAAATCCTCTCTCTTAACCATCGCATCCTCCTCTCTCTTCCTCTGCAGTCGACTCTGATGATATCTCCACCGTCGGCTCCTCCACTCTTCGTCGTCACCGACTTCTCTCTCCGGCAATCTCTCCCTCTCTCTCCAATCAATCGCATCATCCCCGTCACCATTGATTCTTATTCTTAATTTTTTTTTTATTCTTCCTTCGCAGTTGACTCTGCCGAAATTTCCACCATCGACTCCTCTCTTCGCCGTCCTTTGAAGGTGAGTGAGTCTTCGCCGTCCTTTACTTCTTGTTTTTTGTATGCTTGTTTTTTTTTAATGCTTCCTTTTCTTTTCTTTTTTGCTTTTGCTTCCAGTTTGGTGAGATTGCTGTTAATTCTATTTTATGTTTTTTTTATGCTGTTAATTTTATGCTTCATATTAATTCTATTTTTATCTTTGCTGTGATTGTATGAACATCAAGCATCAACTCAAATATTTTATGAACATCAAGCATCAACTCAAATATTATATGCTTGATGTGATTGTGATTGTAAAATAATATAATATGCTTGTTTGCTGTTGATAGTATGAACAGAAATTAGAGGTAATATGCTTGCTTGCTGTGATTGTATTGTATGAACATAATATAGTTGCTGTTTTTTTTTTTTTTTTTGCTTGGTGCTTGATGCTTGATGTTTGGTGCTTTCGCCTCTACTTCCAATCGAGCATTCCTGACAAAAAAAATTGAAGAAAGAAAATTTGATTAATAGATAAAATTTATTGAATAAGACAATTATGAATAAGAGAGCTATGAATTATGTATTGTGGTGCTATCTAATCATTTTGAATCTCCTGGTCAATGAATGAATATTGACAATGATTTTGATTTTTTATACAAAAATATTAATATTAATATATAATATATAAAATAATTATTTAAACATTAGCCGAATTCCAGCCGCACCCGCTTCCCACTGTTTTTAGAAATTACCGCATTCCGCACGTGCATCGGTGCTTCCTAGTTAATAACATTTCTCTAATGCTCATGCAGGAATATGAGCGTCTCACTTCCTTGTTTCTTGGAGTGCAAGTGTAGTTGCTGCTGCAGGCTAGATCATGACATAGCAGGCTTGTACCGAATGGGTGGTGGCTTTGACGATCTATATGACGGCCCTCCGAAGTCCGAACGTTAGCTGGTATTTGGAGGTGCACTCTCTCTCTCTCTCTTGAGCTGTTTGTTTACTATCAGGAGGTTATGGCATCTCTGACTTTCACCTTTCTTCGTATTTGCAGGGTGGCAGCTGGTGGGGGGGGGGGGGGGGGGGGGGGGGGGGGGGGGACCCTGGAGTTTCCTCGGTAATTAAATAACTTCTAACATGAACAATTCAAATGAACTATCAAGCGTTGTGTAGTGTACAAAGAAACCTGCTGTTGTAATCATATATGCATTTGCAGCACTGCTAGTTACAGACATTTGGCCTGGTAGTAATCGGGCAATGACAAATACCAGGAAAGATGTTTGTGTCTCATTGTCGACTTGCGTGAATGTCAGATTATCTCAAAGAAACGCCAAGTTTTCATGTCTTCTACTAATTCGGATCTTATACATGTCTTATACGATTATAAGAATGGTTTCGATCCCCTTTCTTTTTTAGCTCAAGTAAATTGTTGGGTACTACCTAAAAAAAAGAGGGAATTTGAAGGCAAAACGGATGAACGCGAGCATGTTACAAGTTGTTGTGGTCCGTCCGCTCTAGTCCTCTACAACTCGACAATCTGTTAGCAGGAGTAGATACTTGGGCTTTTGGGCTATGTCTAGGCTTGATGGGCCTAATTTCTGTGGGCTGCAGTTCAATGACAATTTCACGCCTAAAACTGCATTCGATAATGAAAGAAGACATACATGGTCATCTCATGCAATATAGTATATATAGTATATATACAGGGCCGGCCCTAAGTTTCCTGTGGCCCAAAGTAAAAAGTCCAAATAATTATTTTTAGAGTTCCTAATTACAATATTTTTTACACTCAAAATATGTGTGTATATTTAAAAAGGAAATACAAATTTAGAAATCCCTAAAATGGCAAAAAAAATCAGGGGCTTGAGACGGCCGCCTCACCGGCCTCAAGGTGGGAGCAAGCCTCTCTCTCTCTCTCTCTCTCTCTCTCTCTCTCTCTCTATATATATATATATATATCCTCAATTTTGTTAGTCATGATATGATTTCAACGGTAGAAGGTCAGGACATCTCTACTATTATAATGGGAGAAGGTCTTAGTGTCATTTGTAAATCTACTAACGTGTGCATTGCACGTGCATAACTAATATCTCAGGTTCGAGTCCTCACTATGGTAGATTTTTTACTTTATTTTTAAAAAATATATTAAATGTGCATCACTCATGTAAATTATTATCTATCTATCCATCTATTTAGAATATAATATATAATAACTATTATATTGCCATCTATCTGGAATATAATATATAATAACTATTATAATCCAATCTGTCTAGAATATAATATATAATAACTATTATAATCCAATAGTTTTTTTTTGATGTAAGCGGATAGAATCCGAAGACTCCAGCCCGATCAAAAAATATATTATATTATAATCCAATAGTTGAAGTTGTAAATCTACCTACTTATCGTGCAACTCCAACTCTCCCATACTTTCAAATTACAGGGATTCAATCACTCACTCACATTTTAACTCTTACTCCATGCTCGATAAGTGCACCATCTTGTTGAACTAAATCGACCTTGAAAGAAAGTCATTGTTTCAAATTTAATGATCCAAATTTGGGCCTTTTATGGAGTTGTTTAATGTATAGCCCAAGTATATTACAGACCCATTAATCAAATAAAATTTCTCATAGTCTTCTATACGACTGTACCTTAGCAAATAAATAAATATAAATATAAATAAAACAAAAATTGTTAAGGCATGTTCTTTTCTTTTTTATTCACGCTACATGTCTGATTGTCCAAAAATCCAAATACATGTTATTAAGCAACGAAAAAATTGACTCCTCTTTTTGATATTTTCATATAACTATCAATATTGTTATGGCCGGTATTGAAAAGAATTATATATAACAATAGAGTTTGACACGGTTTGCAACAATCGCCTTGAACTACAGCTAAGACATCTCCACCAATCATATACGCAAACCAAATGTTGCGGTCTCTCTAATGTTCTTGTTCACATGATGCACATGCAAAACTAGAGTCATCCATAAGCTATAAACGCAACCATCGACATCGAAAATTAGTTCTGCAATTAAATTTATATATTGGATCCTTATGGTTTTGTCAAGATTATATAATTATTAATCTGTTAATAATTAATTAATGATTAAGATATGATTTGACTTTGTGAGTTGTAATAATCCCGCGTTTAAAACACGTCTTGTCTTCTAAATATAATAATAAACGTTTTTCCTTGCATATGCCAACTGTTTGATACGAGTTTGTCAAGTCGTTGAATGGGCGGTTGCATTCGGTGCATTATTTGGCCAGGCTGTTGAAGAGTACTTCGGTCAAGTGTAGCATATGTTCGTGTCAATGTCAGTATGAAATTTCTAATTCTCTCGAAATAGTCCAAAAGCGGTTGTTGCTGCTGATTTTGGTGTGAGAGCAAACAGATAAATTTGTAGATTTTTGAGAAAACGAATAAGGCAAACCTGCTGACCTGTTGACCTTCACCAACGTGTTGACTTGGTTTCTTGCTGCTGCTGCGAACCTGCAAAAAGTGCGATACACCGGGATAGATCCCGGCGACGCTCTTATCAGTACTCAGGAAGATTATGAAAGAACTTTATATAGAAAAATATTTATTACCTTGTTATGGTGGGGGAGAGGGATTTTTATAGTCGCCTTAGAGATCCGTTTCGAGATAAGAACAAATCTCTACTTCCCGGTGTGGACGGATAGAAGTGGTTAAAACCACCTCTTAGGGATAATTATGAATCTGAATTCTTCTTTATCCTTCTGAACTGGTTTGTAACGGGTTGGGACCCGTACCCAGTAGGACAGATCCGTTTATGGGTTATTGGGCTTTGAAAAAAGACCCAATTTCCATTTCAGACCCGTTTGTAGGTAGGTTTACCGTTTTATCCCTGGGAGCTTTAAGATTCGTGCTCGATTTGAACGGTCCCGATTTAATCACATTTTTAGCAATATCACGAGCCCCCCACTCCTGAAGACTGAGTTTAACAGTCTTTGAGGAGTAGTTTGTTGTTCTAATGGCATACGGAATTTTATCGGACTTCTTGGGGGAGTTGGATCTAGCTCGGAGTGTAACGGTATTTTTCTGAGCTTGTAAAATACCCAAAATTATTCTCAGATTTTTCTGAATTTTTTGTGATTTTCCCATATTTTTCTGAATTTTTTCGAATTGTTTATTCAATTTTCGAATTAAATAATTAATTGTCGAAAAATTTAATTAATTATTCTAATTTAATAATTATTATTTTTAGAATTTAAAATTATTTTCTGAATTAATATTTTTTTAAAAGAATTTTTTAATTAATTTTTCCTATTTTTAAATATTTTTTCGAAATTTTTAAATAATTAATTCGATTAATTAAATAAATAAAATAATTAATTAATACATGATGACGTGGCGCGATCCTGCACGTCGATCAAGATCAGATGAGCGTGCATCGTGAGGAGCCCATTTTTTCTCTCGTTTGAAGCTCGGTGGCAAGAGCTCTCAGCTCCAGCTGCCGAAGTCCCCCATGTTGACACGTGGCGTAGTCAACAGCATTGCGTTGACTTTTTTTTTCCTTTCCTTCCCAACCTCTGCTCTATCTTTTTCCGCGCTTCTTCTCTCCTCGATGCTGTGTTTGTCTCCATCGAAGCCTCATCTTCGTCTATGCCTTCGACTAAGACACGTCTCCAACTCCGACTCCCACTCCGTCTCTGAAGGCAGTCACTGGAGCACGGTGGAGGAAGATCATGAAGATGAGAAAAGTTCGACGAGAACAGGGGAAGAGCTTCGGCGAAGCTGTGGTGATGGGTTCGACACCAACTTGGTGCTCGGCGAGGAAGAGAGCTAGAGCTCGACGAGGCCATGGTGGAGCTCACGAAGGAGGGGAGCTCGACATGGAGTTTCGGAGACTATGGCGGAGCTAGACGCTGGAGCTCGATGGTGGCAGTGGAGACAGCTCGACGAGGAGCCCGATAGAGAACTCATTGGCATTTTGGAGCTTTGGAGCTCGATGATGGAGCTCGGCAGAGGGAGGCTCAGCGGCGGAGGTGATGAGCTCAAAGCTATCGAGCTCGAGAAAGTGGAGGCGGTGAAGGGGTAGCGGAGGCAGAGCTTGGTATCAGAGCTTCAAAGCTCGGCGTTGACAGGGTGGTGTCGAGCTCGGAGGTCAACGAAGGACGAGCTCGAGATGCTCGAGCTCTTCATTAGAGCTTGATGTTGTAGGCTCGATGACAGAGCTTAGGCTATGGCGGAGCTCTTAGGGAAGGAGCTGGCGATGGTGCTGGGTTCAGCCATGGCGGAGCTCGGAGCCCGTTGAGGTAGTGGTGGAGCTCTGCGACGATGGAGGTCGACGAGTGGAGCTCGGTCCTGGGTCGAGCTTGAGGATGACGAGAGCTGGTGATGGATTTTTGGAGCTCGAGGAAGAAGACTTCGATGAGGAGGGTTGGAGTTGTGACGGAGCTCCTCGTTGGAGCTTGCAGCAGAGGTAAGCTCGTGGGTGGAGAGAGCTCGGTGGAGACGTTGTGGAGCTTGAGCTTCGGCCATGGGAGAGCTCGGCGAGGAGATGGCTCGTTGAGGAGAGCGGTACCGGAGGTGGAGCTCGATAAGGGGTCACGACAGAGCTCTGCAAGGGGAGCTCGCGAAAGAGGAGGTCGGCAACTGAGCTTCGACAAAGCTCGGTGAAGCTTCGATGAGGAAGAAGGGCGATTGACGATGGTGAAGCTTGGCGAAGGCGGGAGCTCATCGGAGCCATGGGCATGGGTTCGAGCTCGCGATGGGGAGTTCAGCAACGACGGGGCCTTCGGCAAGAACGGAGTTCGACGAGGAAGCGTCGGAGGGGAATTTGGGGGGTTTTTTTTGTTCTGTTTGGTTTTTGGCAGGAGAGTGGAGAAGAAGGGGGTTGACGGATTTGGGTCCTATAACGGGTACAAACCAACCCGTTAACCCCTTAGTTTATATTCCTTTTTTTTTTCTTTTTCACCACCATTGATCTTGATTTGAGTGCAGATCTTGAGGCAGATTTTTTCTCCAATTCGAGCTTCGGTGGGAAGAGCTCTCGGATCACGCTACCGAAGTCTAGGAGGCTGACACGTGTCCAAGTAGCATTGACTGGTCAACGCATTTTCTTGCATTTGGAGCTCGGTGGCAAGAACTCTCGGATCATGTTGCTGAGGTCTGGGAGGCTGGCACGTGTCCAAGTTGCGTTGACTAATCTACGCATTTTCTTGTGTTTGGAGCTCGGTGGCAAGAGCTCTCGGATCATGTTGCCGAGGTCTGGGAGGCTGGCACGTGTCCAAGTTGCATTGACTGGTCAATGCACTTTTCTTGCGTTTGGAGCTTGGTGGCAAGAACGCTCGGCACATGTTGCTGAAGTCTAGGGGAGCTTCAGTGCAGCTGTATTGTAACCGACATTCCCAGTGCTACGGAGGTCGGATCGGGGCGTGTGACCCCTTATTTCGAAGCTATCTCGAAGATCTACAAGTTCTCTCCAGAGATGAGTTGGAGAATCACCCTTCTACAAGGTCAAGATAGTCCCTCAACATCTTCGTCTTTGCGAAGTTGAGAAGAGCTTTGCATGGCTCTAGGTGAAGTCCGTTATGGGAAGAACAGTCTGAAGAGCAAATCTAGGGGAGAGTCGTGCTCTGAACTTGTTGTGAAGAGGTCCGTTCTGGCAGCGTGCGGAGCAAAGAGCCTGGCTCTAGGAGAGAGCCGTTTGGGAGACAAGTTTGAGGAGCAACTCTAGGAGAGAGTTTTAGCTCCGAACTCTCTGAGAAGAGGTCCGCTCTGGGAGCGAGCAGAGCGAAGAGCTTGGCTCTAGGAGAGAGCCGTTTGGGAGACAAGTTTGAGGAGCAACTCTGGGGGAGAGTTATAGCTCCGAACTCATTGAGAAGAGGTCCGCTCTGGGAGCGAGCGGAGCGAAGAGCTGGGCTCTAGGAGAGAACCGTTTGAGAGACAAGTTTGAGGAGCAACTATAAGGGAGAGTTTTAGCTCTGAACTTGCTGAGAAGAGGTTCGCTCCGGGAGCGAGCGGAGCGAAGAGCTTGGCTCTAGGAGAGAGCCTTTTGGGAGACAAGTTTGAGGAGCAACTCTAGGGGAGAGTTTTAGCTCTGAACTTGCTGAGAAGAGGTTCAACAGTTGTAGGAGCAATTCCGAATGGTGAGCTACCCCGCACTTTCTTGTTTGCAAGCGGCCGAGGCAATGTCGAACCAAGTGTTGGACTCCGAACTCGTCTTTTGAGTTTAGTAAGTTGTGGGAGCAGCCCTGTAGGCAGGGGCGGAGCCACACCCAGCCCAGGGTGAGCGGCCGCTCCCTCTGGGCTTGGTCGGCCCCCTTTAAAGGCCTAGGTTTTTTTTAAAAAAAATTTAGGAAAGCCCATGCAGATTGCTCCCCCTGAGCCTGGCCCACATAGAAGCCCATATACAGCCGCTCCTCTTTCTTTTTTTGGGTCACCGACTCTTCTGCTTCCCTTCTTCTTCTTCGGTTTTTTTTCCCCATTCTACTTAATTAGGGTTTTCCCGTCGAATCCGAAGGCGACATCGACGATGATGACTACAGCAGAATCTGGACAGGATCTTCATCGGAGCCGAACCCGAATCCACTTTCGAAGACCATCATATTCTACTCTGTAAGTTCTAAACCTAAAGATGGAATCTTTATCTTTCTCTCCTCTACTTTATTTACACTGATTTGGATTCGAATTTTAGGGCTTGGACAAATTCAAAGATAGCCGGTTCCAATTGGGAGTTGCCATCAGGTTAGTCAGGATCATTGGCCTAATCAATGCGCAGTTCAAATTAGAACCCAGATCAGTGGCTTAATCAAAGGTTGATTATCCTTATAATTTGTGTTGCACTGCATGAATGTCATCTTTTCTTCAAATAATGTGTATATCATCCTATGTTCAATTTTACTCTACATTCAGTAAATAGATGTGTATTGTGTACTTTCATAGATGGTTTTCTTCTGAATATTAAAGTGAATTAATTAATAATAGTTCATCTCCTGATACGACTTATGTGTCTTAGTACTAGCTCATAATCGAAGCCATTACTCTAGGAAGCATTCTAGTAAGTGGAAACAGTATATTTTCAACCGAATGGTTCTCATTCATACACAAATAATTGTAAGAACTTCCAATTCCTTCATGTGAGGAAGGATGGTACCTGCTTAATATCATAGAATGTGAAATATTCTCCATGGTTACCACAAGATTCATAGCAAACAAAAAGAAAGCATTCCCAGACAACTGTTGAACTACAAATAAAGTTATACACCTTCCATAAAGAAGTTTTATTGAGGCCAAAATTACACCACCATACTCGATTGAACATGATATTCCATGTATAATTGTTTTCAAACTCTTCCATCGCTTTTAACCCAATAAACTCTTCAATGCGAAAGAATAATAAAAATAATTTAGACAAGAAGTAAATCTAAAAAAATGTTGTAGTAACTGTGGTACTTTGCAAGTCAAATTGTTCTTGTGCTGTAATTACGAATATATGCTGATTCATTTTTTATTTCCCAGGTGAGGGAAGGCACCTAAAATGTTGTGGGCCCTGAGATCCTGTCTTGTCAGAATTCCAACCACAGGTGATATCTACAAACATCAAAATCAAACAATAAATTAGTGGAAATTATCCAAAATCAAACAATGTAAGTAAAGATCAATTTTGTTGTGTTTGAGAAATTAGGGATTTTGATTGGTGAGTGATGACTTCTAAGAGGATTTGAAGGAGTTTAACTGTTGAAGGATTTGAAGAAAGATCCACCTATGTCTTGCAGTGCAGGTGTGGTTTTTGTTATGCGCTCTTAGAAATTCTCGTAACTTTGTTTATGCTTTTTTGAAATTATGGTTAGTTTTTGGTGAAAATTAGGTTTAAATGTACATAATTAGCGGGCTCTATGCTAGTAGAATCTTGGTTTAACACATTTAAGATAAGTAAAACCTATATTATACTACATCGAAGACTTGTCTCCAAATTGCACCTGTCTTTCTTGTTAACTGAAATCTAGAAGCTCACATTCATTACGTGCAAAAATAGAATTAGAATTTTGGCTAAATCTTGGACTATGTCTTTCTTGTCATTTCACTCCCGCTGGATGAAAATCCTGGCTCCGCCACTGCCTGTAGGACAAGCTGGACTCCGAACTTACCATTTAGCGAGTCGTAGAAGTGACTCAGAGAAGTAGAAATGAAGCAAGTGCAATAATAGACAAAAGTTTAAGTTTTATTGAAATAAACTAAATGACCGCTTCGATGGGGCGAACCATTATTACATGCTGTTGGCCGGGTTACAAGCATCAGCCTTATTAAAAAATTGAGATCCCACTTCTACGATAGGGTGAAGGCCTCTTGGGAGGAGTTGGGTTCTTCCCCCGTTAGACCTCCTTGGATGATGTGGAGGACGGCCCCAGGTTCGGAATCTTGGAACTCGGCGGACCTCTCTATTCGCTTGTAGGCTCCTCGGGGTGCAAGGTCGGCCCCGTCTCTTCGGATGAACTTGTTCAGGTGTCCCTGCTGTATGAGTTCTTCGATCTCCTCTTTGAGAGTCGGATAATCATCCGTGTCGTGGTCGTGGTCCCTATGAAAGCGGCACCACTTATCCCTGTTTCTTTTCTTACTATGGGTATTCATTCTAGGAGGAGCACGGAGTAGTCCTTCCTTGTCCACCTCCATAAGAACTGCTTATATACTAGCAATGAGGGGGGTGAACTTCTCAAAATAAGGAGCGGGGCGGCGTTGGCCATTGTCGTCCCTCTGGAGTTTCTGTGACCCTTCTTCACTCGTATTCTTCCGTTTGTTTCCGGAAGATGATTCCTCGAGAGTGGAGCAGTTGAGAGCCTCTTCCACTCGGATGTACTTCTCACTCCTAAGCAGGATTTCTGAGAAGTCCCGAGGAGGCTTCTTGGCAAGGGACGCCTTGAGGTCGGCATTAGTGACGTTGTGCTCGAATGCCGCCGAGGCTACTGATTGGTTAAGGGAGGCAATAGACCGAGCTTCGGCGGTGAAGCGTCGAACGTAATCTCTTAGGCATTCACCCCTTCTTTGGTTAAGGGTCACCAAAAATAGACTTGTTTTCTCGGCCCGGCGGCCACTCACGAAATGAGTAAGGAAGAGCCCTTCCAACTGATCGAATGAGAAGACTGAGGCCAGGGCGAGTTGAGAGTACCATTATCTCGCAGCTCCTTCAGCGTGGCAGGGAAGGTCTTGCAAAGGAGCGCATCCGAAGCCTGGTGGATCACCATGAGAGTTTTAAAACTCTCGATGTGGTCGACGGGGTCCGATCCCCATTGTATGACTCAAAGTTAGGGGGCTTAAAGTTTTGCGGGATCGGGGCTTCCATGATGGCTCAGGAAAATGGGGGACTGCTCGGGCGGAAATTCCTCGCCCGTTGTTCCTCTTCTCTGTCAAATCGGCCAAGGCGCCTCTCCGTCTCGTGGAGACGGCGGTAGACCGAGTCTTCCCTTTGGTCATATCTTGCTGAGCTCCGAGACTCTTCCCCATGTGAAAGGGGACTAGGAGTTCGGTGGTGATGGCTTGGGGCAGGTTGAGGACTAGGTGCCCGTTGCTCGGGGTTGGGAGCAACATTGAGGGCCCGCAGAACGGCTTCTTAAAAATTCTGAAACTCCGCCCTTGTGACTGGTGCCTCTCCAGCTCGACGGTCCCTATGTGTGGCTCGGTTTACTAGAGTATGAATTCTCTGTCGATGGCATTGAGGGGACTCTCTTTGCCTCCTCGGGGGAGGGGATCTTCTGGTCCTCGGTCTACAGGGGGTCCGGGCTCTTCAGACCCCTGGGTGCTCAGGTTGATGGACTCGCCCAAGTGCTCGCCATCCATTCAGGTGAGTTCGGAGGTCGACCCCCTTTTGGCGGTTGGCAATCACTTGACGAAAATCCCGCTCAGAAGGGCTTTGAGAAGCCATAGAGTCAACTGGAGGATTGGGAACCGCTACATGGTCATGAGGAGGATGTTGCTTTGGACGACTCCGACGGGAGCCCCTCTGGGCAGCCCCCTGAGACCCTGGAGGGGCCTGTTAAGGAAGAACACCTTGAGCTAGAAGAGGAGGAGGAGGAGGAAGAGGAGTGGTTCTTCGGCTGGAGATCGCTGCCTTCCCCTTCTCTTCTGGATGCATGGCTTGAAACTAATCTCGCTGATGAAGTTAGGTTGGACTGCTTTTTCGGTTCCTACAGATGGCGCCAATCTGTTGCTGCTGATTTTGGTGTGGGAGCAAACAGATGAATTTGTGGATTCTTGAGAAAATGAATAAGGCAAACTTGTTGACCTTCATCAACGTGTTGACTTGGTTTCTTGCTGCTGCTGCGAACCTGCAAAAAGTGCGATTCATCGGGATGGACCCCGGCAACGCACCCTCCAACATTCTTGTCAGTAATCAGGAAGATTACGAAAGAGCTTTATGTAGAAAAATATTGATTACCTTGTTATGGTGGGGGAAGAGAGATTTTTATAGTTGCCTTAGGGATCCGTTTCGAGATAAGAACAAATCTCTACTTCCCAGTGTGGATGGATATAAGTGGTTAAAACCACCTCTTAGGGATAATTATGAATCTGAATCCTTCTTTATCCTTTTGAACTGGTTTGTAACGGGTTGGGACCCGTACCCAGTAGGATAGATCCGTTTATGGGTTATTGGGTTTTGAAGAAAGACCTAGTTCTCATTTTAGACCCGTTTATAGGTGAAATTACCGTTTTACCTCTGAGAGATTTAAGATTTGTGCCCATTTTGAACGGTCCCGATTTAATCCCATTTTTAGCCATATCAGCGGTCAACTATAATCCACGAAATCGGGAAAAAAATTGCTAAATTTTATGAATATTACCCACAAAACTGGGTTGAATTGCTGAAATTTTACAATATCTCAAAAATGTCCAAAGTCGGTGGACTATTATCCACGAAATCAGACGAAGTAGTCCAAAATTGATAAAGTAGCCCAAAACATTGGACAAAAATATTGAAATTTTTGGATTTCTCAAAAACGCCAAAAATCAGTGGGCTATATAACCAACAAATCGAGTAAAACCGATGAAATTTCAGATCTCTCGCAATCATCCAAAAATGGTCAAATTTCAGAATCTCTCAAAATCGTCCATAATCGGTGGGTTAACCTACAAAATTGGGCGAAAAAACTGAACTTTCAAAATCTCTCAAAATCATCGAAAATTAATGGGCTACCCAAAAAACTGGGCAGAAATGATGAAATTTCAAAATATCTGGAAAATGTCTAAAATTGATGGACTATAATTCACAAATTTGGACAAAATTGCTAAAATTTATGAATCTCTCAAAATCGATAGGTTATATATGTAAGCCACAAAATTGGACAGAAATACTGAATTTTAGAATCTCTCGAAATGATCAAAATCAGTGGCTATAACCCACAAAATCGGGTGAAATTTTCAAAATTTATGTATCTCTCGAAATTGTCCAAAATCGATAGCCTCTATAACCCACAAAATTGGACACAAATGCCGAACTTTCAAAATCTCTCGAAATTGTCCAAAATTGATGGCCTACATAACCCAAAAAAATGAGCTGGAAATGCTGAAATTTCATAATCTCTCAAAACATCCAAAATACTCCACAAAATTGGGCAAAATTGTTGGAATTTATTAATTTCTTCTAAAATCGATGGGCTATGTAACCCACAAAACCGGATGAAAATGCTGGAAATTTTCTGATCACTCGATAAAACCAACGAAATTGGGTGAAATTGCTGAAATTTATGAACATCTCAATATCGCCTAAAAACGATGGCCTATAATGCAAAAAGTTTGTGGGAAATGCTGAAATTTATGAATCTCTCGAAATCATTTCGAATTGATTGGCTATAATCCACAAAATTGGGTAGAAATGCTAAAATATCATAATAGCTCGAAAACTCCAAAATCGGTAGACTATAATCAATGAAAATCAGACGAAAATGCTTACATTTCACCTCGCTAGATATAACCCACAATTTTGGGTAAAATTATCGAAATTTATGAATCTCTCAAAATCGCCTAAAATCGTGGCCTATAATGCACAAAACTAGGTGGAGGTGCTGAAATTTATGAATCTCTCGAAATCGTTCAAAATCAATTAGCTGAAATCTATAAAATTGGGCAGAAATGCTAAAATTTCATAATCTCTCGAAAATGCCAAAATGGATAGGCTATAATCAACAAAATCGAATAATTTTTTTTTAAATTTCATCTCTTTCGATATAACCCACGAAATTATGTGAAATTGCTAAAAATTATGAATCCCAAAAAAACATTCAAAATCGTTAGGCTATATAACCCACGAAATCGGGAGAAAATGCTAATTGAGACATCCTAATAAAAATGTAATAAACATATATGTATTGGTTACTCTTCTTACAAAAGCGTTATCTTTCCTACAAGCGTGTCGTTGAACATGCTAAAAGCTCCAGTCTAATTTTTACACGGCATTGTCTAAATCTTGAACAAAAAGACTCTAAGTTCAAAGAACCGACAACTTGAATTTAGCCCAAAAATAAATTAAAATAAAATCATATGCACAATTAGGCATAGAGAGAAGTACGATCAAAACATCCGAGCCTTATATCAACAATTCTTGAAGATGAGAGATGCAGAGCGCTGACAGAGAAATGACTGTGGAGATAAGATCGACGTCAACACCATAGCTACAGCACGAGCTCGGTCGAGTATGCGCGATGCCCGAACTGACCAAAAAGGTCACTCTAAAGAGAGAATAGGGTCACATGAGGTGTGGAGGAAGGTGGAGAGGGAGAGATGTGCATCACCAGAGCTAGATGAAGCAACCTTTCGAGCATCAGAGCACAAGAGGAGATCATTTGCAGAGGTCTTAAAGAGAGACAAGGGAACTCACGATGAGCATAGAGCTTATCGAAGAGACCAGTCATCCGAGAGTAGATTGATAAGAAGAGAGAAGCTGAAGAAGGAGAATGGCTCTTAGTACCGTCTCGAAAAACAATGAAAGCTCAAAAGTGTGCTGAAAAAAGATCTAGGCGCAGCTATTCGCTGCGCCTAGATGCACATATGAACCAAAAATACCAACAAGAATACTTGAAACCAAATATATTAATCTCAAACAGTCATGATCTGAATAAGTCAACAAAATCCTGAGTCACATTGCCCAAATACAAAATAAATCTAAGTATCAAAATACAATATTGTTCAAGTAAGCTACAAGAAATAATAATAATAAAATCCAGCACTAATACTTCATCTCGCCTATACCATCTGGAACATGTTCTCCAAAATCTGCAATTTAACAATTGCATGATAGAGGAAAAGAGAAAACAAGGTACCCGTCAATTGCAAGTTACAGACCGCTTGTAATGCAGGATACAAGTACATAGGGAAAAAACTAACTAACAACATGGTATAAGAATGATGATAAATAGAATACTAGCATGGCAAGATGATCAAGTACAAGGGGCATATATCAGTGTCAAGTAAACAAGTATCATGTAAACAACACGTAATCAAGTATCAAGTAAGCATGTATCATATATCTTGTATTATTACTATCTAGGTAACACTTCATGTGCCATCCTTTTATCACATGGTTGTTACAGTCAATGCAATTTCGTTTTAGATTTCATAGTGGACCTTATAGGGCAGTGTACTCAGGGACAAGCCTCAAAAAATCAAGTATCAAGCCTCAAGTATTAAGTATCAAGTCAAGTGAAATATCAAGCCTCAAGTAGTGAAATATCAAGCCTCAAGTCTCAGGTATCAAGCCAAGTCCCAAGTATCAAGCCAAGTCCCAAGTATCTCAAGTATCAAGCCAAGTATCACATAGAATCAATAGATTCTCTTCCGAGTACACATTTCTGAATTATCCACTATTAGATCTGTCCCTTAAAATCCCGGCTTGGTTAATTTTATTATTAATGTCAAACAAATATGTATGTGTCACGAAACAAGAAAGTATATCATGGTATGATCAAATAACAAGTTCAAGTTGCAAGATAAACATATACGGGTGCAAGGTAACTCATAAAGGGATAAAATAACCAAATGTCTACTTCAGGACAGCAAGACCATACTGTAGTAAAACAGAAATTTCCAGTATTACAAACATGCAAATCTGAATCTAGCGAGTATAAATAAGTCATATAGTATTTCACAAAAACATAACTCAAAACTAATTTGAATCCTGAAAATACGTTCAGGCAGAAATCAGTAAATCGAATTCACAGTCAGGAAAACAACATCAAACCTCTCAAATAAATCCAGAAAAAATTTGTGGTATTCTCCTATATGTCTAGTAGCAAAATATGAAG
Organism: Hemerocallis citrina; assembly: GCA_017893485.1. Classification (NCBI taxonomy): domain Eukaryota; kingdom Viridiplantae; phylum Streptophyta; class Magnoliopsida; order Asparagales; family Asphodelaceae; genus Hemerocallis; species Hemerocallis citrina. The sequence goes on from CM030365.1 coordinate 256,817,506, forward strand.
TTTCATAATTTTGAAGTAAGATTAGTTTAGCCATCAAAAATCAGAAAACATCAAAAAACGATAGTTTGGCAAATCTTGAATTCCCAACACAGCTGTACGAAAACTGTAATATATCGCAAACCGTGAAACGAAATCCAAATCCGCCAAAAGGAGATGAAAATAGATAAAATATGCTAATCTTCATATTTTACAAACATTTTTCATACAGTGAAAGGAATCAGGGTGAAAATACGATTCCTTACAGAACAACGAGTAAAATACAGCAAGTACTGTCTTTATAAACAAGCATGAAACGACATATAAAACTAATCAATAAAATCCACCAAAATTCTGGTAATCCCTAATTAGATAAATAAATACTGACCAAAGTTTTGGATCAAAATAATATGTGTAGCACAAGTATCAAAATAGTTTAGTCATCAAAATCATCGAGAAACGAAATTTGGAAATGATCTACACCTCTGCAGTAAAACAGTCATATCTCACACATACAAAAACGAAATCGAGCAAGGTCAGAGGGGTTGGAAAGAAGACGAATTCCTCTAAAACTCATGTTTTATACTGAAATTAAGATTCTGACCTTAATGTGGTCTATATTACCGATCAAGACAGAATATCGACAAACTACAGAATTTCCTCAAAAACAAAATTCAACATAGATCCAACGAAACTTGATCCAAACGCAACCAAATATGAAATCGAGTCTACCAAGTGTCCAAACATCATGAAATCGGGTCTACCGAGTCTACCGAGTCTACCAGGTCTATCACATGTATTTCAACAATTGCTCAAATTCTCACCAAAAATTTCACATACATGATCAAATCAAGAACGGGCAAAACCTAAGTTGTTGCATGACAATTTTGTGTCGTGAGTCAACTATGGTCAAAACACTATAGAGACAATATCAATAAGGGAATTCACACACGAATTGTCTCTAGAACCCAATTACACTACAAGCGGTATTTATGACTTGTATCATACAAAGAAATTTGAGTACAAGTTACTTGCCTTAACCGAAGACGAAGAACGATGAAAATCAAGAATAACGGGAACGGATCCCGGCAACAAACAAAACTCACGAACGAAAATCCACGAACGAATGAATCCAAGCAAACACATGCAAAAACTCCACATAAACAAAACTACATGAGAGAGAGAGATGGCGGGGTCGGCCTGGCGTCACTGGCTTGGTCGACGGCGGACGGCGAGCAAGGGAGAGCGAGACGAAGGATGGATGGATGGATGGATGATGATCGGGTGGCGCCTAGGGGTTTGCGGCCTGGGGTGTTGGTCGGCCAAAAGGGGAGCAACCAAGGGATTGGGGCATCGGAATTTGGGGTTGGGGTGTCTGGGGTAGGCTGTGCGGCGCAAGGGAACAAGGAGGGAGGTCGGGGGTGTATGGGGTTAGGGTTAGGGTTTAGGTGAAGGAGAGAGAGAGTTATATATATATGTATGTGGGAATTAAGGTTTAGTTAGCATGAGATGGGTTATTGGGTAATTGGGTTGTGGGTAATTTAGGAGTAGCAATAGGATTAGTCTCAAGGGATTCAAATTGTATAGGATATCAAATAGGATTGTAGATTTAATTTGGCTTTGGTAATTCAATTAGGGATCAAACAATAGGATTGGGAATGGATGAGCAACCAATCACCACCACAAGCACCCAAGCACAAAAATAAAGAGGACAAGAACCAAATAAAAGAAAAGAACAATAATAGATGAAGAACGAAACAAAGAGGCAACAAATCAACCACAAAGAGCTCAAAATGAAATAAAATAAATACATATTGAAAACAACTCCAATATACGGTTTAGAAAAATACAAGAGAGTACAATAACCAAGAAAGAGAAAAATACATCAAAAATACGAAAAATGAAAAACTGGAGTTCCAGTTAAGGTACAATTAGGGGGATTATATAGGGTCAATGTGGGTTTGGGTCAAGTGGGTAGTATCTAACAGGAATAAAAGAATCCAATAAGAGACAAATAGGCCATGAAATAGGTTTAAGCAATAGATAAGATTAAGAATAAATTGTAGATCGAACAATGAGAATAAAAAGCTAAATCAATGCAAAATGAATCACAGGAGAGAGAAGAACAACACACGATACAAAAGAGATGAAAATTAATAAAATCAGCAATAAATAAAATAACCATAAATTTTATTAAAAATAATTAAAAATATAAAAATGAGCAATTGGGGTTACAGTACTCTTGTGTCCTTTCCGAACCGTGTAATTGTTTCTTCGTTCTCAATAAAATCCATCTATTTCATCGTCAATTCAGTTATGTAATTTTCAATCTTCTTGATTCAAATTCTTCTGCCAACTATTAATCTCTAGATGCATTGTTTAATTCTAAATTTATTTTTAATTCATGGCCTAATTAATTGTTGTTTGACTTTTCTACCCTTTTGGATCCAGTTTCTAATCAAATCTACCCTATTTAGACCCAAAACCCTATAATCCGTCCTAATGGATCCTAAACCCGCTATACCCTATTTTACCCAGTCTCCCTTAAATCTCTCTCTCACGTTCTCCACTATCTCCCTAACTGCACAGATCACTCCCCTCAATCCTATGATTTTCTCCCCCCTGATTCTTCAAAACCTAACTTATCACAAATTTGCATTTAAATCATAATCTAACTAAACTCATCTTCTCCTCCTATTCAACCCCATTATTGTGCAGACCTAAACGGCTAAACCCTAACCTCGTTCAAATTCCCAGCCGCCTATTGTTCACAACCCCCTCCCCCACTGGTCACCCATCTTCAACCTCCCGCTCGTCCTCCCTCAACCCCTTGTCAAGCCTCACGCCCCTCCGTCGTCGCGACCTCACCTCCGCCCTCTTTCTCCGATCGCCCTGTGCTCATCTAGCCGCTAGTGCACAACTACCATAGCCTGCCATTGCCACCTGTGCATCATCGCTTGTGCCTCTCCATCCCACCGTCGAGCTACCCTCGACGCTGTAGCCCGTCGTGTAGGGGTATCCGAACCGATCAATCTGAACCAATCCAACCCGAACCGACTGGTTTTTAACCGAACCAATTAGGGGTTTGGATTGGTTCGATTCTTGATCTTCAATAACCAACTGGACCGGTTCGGTTGTTGGATGGGGTTTTCAAATAACCGATGAAACCGAACCGACCGTACCTCTATGCGTAAGTCCATAAAAAAATATAGTTCTCCTTTAATTTCTTGAATATAAAAATAGTCATTTATCATTTTCTTGGAGATACAAACAGTCTTCTTTAATTTCTTTAGTACAAACCGAGCAATTGTTCTACCTATGTTTTGATTCTCCATAATCCTATGTGTTATGTTGTTGGGAAAATGCTTGATTTACAGTGTGGCCCAACTTAATAGAATCATGAAGTTGATGTAATATTTAGTAGTTACTTTAATCAAATCAAGTAGAAATTGTAATCTAAATCTTTTTTTATTGTACCTGAAATTCATTTAGCTATGATTATTTAATGTTTCTTTTATGATAATAAACTAAAATTACAAAAATATGCAAGTGAAAATGTAGTTTATCTCATCCATTTAAACGTCATAATCTCAAACAATTAGTGTAAAATTTATTAACAACTTGTAGTTTTATGAATCTTCATTTTAATTTCATTTTTGAATAACAAATAACAGGTTGTTTCTTAAGTTTTATTGAAGTTGATATTTTAAATTTCAACAAAATTATGAATGATGTTGAAGGTGAAAAGTAGCACGCCAAACCGATCATCCAATCCAATCCAAACCGAGCTTAATCGGCTTGGATGGAAACCGATCCAATTAATGTTCGGATTGATTGCGGATGAGAAAATTAAAAAACCGATCTTCTTTGGATCGGTGGTGGATGGTCCATATTAGGTCGGATACCGACCGATGCCCAACCCTACCGTCGCGCTGCCGTCTACCGAAGTGCATCGCAGTCACCCTTAGTCGTCGCACCTCCCCTATTTTCCCTCCGAAATAGAGCAACACCAGCAACCACTTCATCTTTTTCTCCCGATTGCTGTCAACTCCCCATTGTCGCCGTCCTACCCATCATCGCCGCGACTACACCACCGAGCCGCCTTGTCGCCGCCATCACGGGCATCATCAAAGCCAGCAACCCCGATCATTGAGTCCCCGGTTGGTGATCGCACAGTTAGCTTCGCTTTGGATCTGGACTGCCCAATTCCCTCGCGATCGTGATCATCACCATCACCTTGATCTCCTCTTCATTGAGATCAGATCTAGGACCGTCCAATCCCGCAACTCCTCTCGCGTGCTTGAGGTCGTTGTGTTCGTGCTCGTGTGTCGGGATCCGTTCTCGTTATTCTTCCTTATCGAATTCGTCATCTTCATCCAAGGCAAGTAACTTGTATATTATTTTGTTTGTATACAAGTACAAAATACCGCATGTAGTATTGCTCTCGTTTTTGTGTTCATTCTCATGATGATCCCTTGATAAATCTTGATCTCATTCGTTTCATCCATTCATAGTCTTGATCAATCACAAGAAGTTGTCACACACACTACATGAAAATAATTAGATCTAGATAGATTCTTGATGTATATATATACTTGTTCGTGATCTATTGTATGTTGTAGATTTTGTTACATGATTGATGTGCTAGATGTATTATCTCATTGTGGATTTGTTATTACTCATGCCATGCTGATTTGAATATCTAATATATCATGTTTTACATCATACTCTAATTTGGATCTATTGTAGATGAGTTGTTCAATTAAATGCATGAAAGAAATTTCGTTTTGCTGCTGCCCTGTTTTAGTACAGTTTTTAGACCATGTTTAAGTCAGTAAAATAAATTATTTTGTGAACATGATTCATAGGCATCGATGTCTATTTTTCATAACTTTTGGCGGATCTCAATTTTGTTTTTTGATGTGTGGGATATCCCTGTTTTACTGTAGTTGTGTCGTAGTTTCCAGATTCTGAATTTTAAGATCGTTACACGATCTATTATTTTAAAACTGACGTTAAAAGTAAAATTTGGACTTAATATTTTTCTGGGTATGTCTAGACATGACTGGAATCAACCCCTAATTTTTTGTAGAATTTTTTAATGACTCTTATAACTTATTTCATACTTGTGAAACAAATCAATACATTTTCAAACTGCTTGTTGTTCAGTGAAGAACTCTATTTTTAACCTAATTCAAGTTACTTTTGATTAAATCTTTGTGAATATGAAATGTAACCTAGTATGTCTTTTTTATAACCCTTTTGACAGATTTGAATTCCGAATTGTATTTTGTAATTTATCACTATTTTAGTGCTGTTGTGTCTAAAATTTCAGATTCATAAATTTACTGCATCATTTTGTTTTTCAAATTAAATTGACTATGCAATCTATAATAGAATTTTATGAAATTTTATATGTTGAGCCTAGACATGCTAGGGAACCTTCCAGATTTTCCTAAATTAAATTTTGGTGTTTTCATACCTTTTTCATGCTTATAAACAAAACTTTTACAATTTCTGGCTGAAGATGAATTCTATATAAAACGCTGTTTTGAGCCTTATTTCTATAGTTGTTATATGACTTGTGTATATGCGCTGGATTCAGATGAGAGGCTAGTTCTAGATTTTCTGACAGATCCAGGTTTGCATTTCTATGACAACGGGAATCTCGATTTTGGTTCAGCAACGTCTTACTGTCCAGAATTGAAAGTCTCGTTGTTCTTACTATTATAAGTTATTTTTCACCCGTTCATGTCTTCCATCCAACTTGAGCTTTTTCTTTGTTTCTTGTCATGATTTTCTTGCCCTGTTTGTGCACGTATATGCCTACTTTGATGATAATAATAAATAACAAGCCGAAGTTTAAAAGAAAGACCTCAGTAGTGAAAAATATAGGTAAGTGTACTCGGAAGGGGGCCCATGTTTCCCACTTGATGCTTGATTCATGAACCTGTTATATTATTGATTCATGAACCTGTTATATTATATTATTAATTCATGAACCTGTTATACTATTATTCGATTCATAAACCTGTTATATTATGCTATTATTGATTCATGAATCTGTTATATTACTATTGATTCATGAACCTGTTATATCACTACCTGATTCATGAACTTGTTATTTGTTACATGACGCCTAAGTACACGGCTCTGTAGAAACCCACCACTAGATCTAAACGTAACTTGCATGTATGTAGCAACCATGTGGTAAAATTTGGGACGCATGAAGTGCTACCTAGATAGGATTAAATACAAGACTTGAGAATAACATGATCACTTGCACGATCCTGTTACCTATACATGCTACCTGACACTTGTTACATGTTTACCTGCTTGCATGCTACTTGATACCTGTTACATGTTACTTGCACCCTGTTATTGCATCACGTTACTTGATTCTATTCTTGATTAAGAGTTAGTTGCTCTATTTTGCTGTCATACCCCGTCCATGCTTACTCCAGTACTTGATTCTTGTTGCTACTCTGTATTTTGTTTATCTGTTTTTTGTACTTGTTGCCTGCACTACATGCGGCTCGTAACTTGCACTGACGGGCATTTTATTTCCTATTCTCTTTTCCTGCAAATTGTTAAATTTGGAGATTTTGGTGACCAGCTGCCCGAAAGAGTAAGTGGCCAAGTGTTCTAGGCTTGGCTAGAGTTCCTACTTGCGTTTATTTCCTGTTTTGAATAAATTGAATTTATAGCTACTTGAATCTTGTATTGGGCACTTTTGTCCCAGAACATGTAACTTATTGTTTCCAGATCTGGTTATTTGAGAATTATGTATTTTGGTTTCAAGTAATTATGTTGGTTATATTAATTTGTTTCATGCATATGTGGATGATTATTTCCTGTTTACTCCTTATTTATTTTCTGTGTATTGTTGAAAAGATCCTTACATCTTATAGATGGAGAAAACCATTCGCTGGATTTTGTCGCGTATCCGTATTTCGTATTCCGTTTTGGGAAGCGAGGCATGACACATATTGTCGCTCTGGTCTGCATAATATGTTAGTCTCTTCACTTTGACCAACTCAACTAAACTTCAAGCACCATCTATTCGTCCTCCACGCCGAATCTCTTCACTTTGACCAACTCAACGAAACTCCAAGCATCGTTCATTAGCCCTTCACGCCCAAAACTACAAACTCATCAAATCAAAGCACCCAAGCAACCACATCTTATTGAGTCATTCCATAAAACACCCTCCGTGAAACACAAATTCTATAGGGGAATATCATCAAACACCTTCCAGTCTCCCTTCTCGGTCTCTCTTTTGACTCTCGTCAATTAATCCTCCATTCTTCAATGTCGTCACCAATCTCAAAGCAACAACACTCCACCATCCCAATCCCTAACCCTAACCCCCGCCACACCCACTGCCTTTCCTCTCGTTACCGTTGCCACCCCGGCCGTGCCACTGCCTCCTCCGTCATTGCCCTCCTCCTCTCCTCTTTTACCTGTCTATTCCTCATCTCCTCCTCAAACTCCTCCACTATCCAATTCTGCAAAATCGCTGCCATTCCGACCACAATCCCGCCTCTGTCAAAGTCGCAGCCTCCTATGTCGTCATACCCCTTCCTTTTGCCACATCATCTCGGCATCGTCGGCTCCGCCCATCTCTGGCCCTACCTCTGCCTCTAGTACCGCCCCTCCCAAATGTGGTCATGGCTCGACAATGCCTTCTCCTCCTCAATTGAGATGGATCTGTGAGAGTGAGTATGGAGGCGGCGTGTGGCGTGGGGAGAAATGGAGGATTTGAATTTTGAAAGTGGGAAGTGAAAAGATCGTGGCTGGCTTGGAGGGGTTTGAGGAGTTTGCTTTATTTTATTTTTTATATGAAAACATGCATACTGCATGTGTTAATAGATGATAATTTTTCAATTTGCTCTCCTTTCTCTATTTTAAAAATAGAGGAAGGATAAATGAGTAGACATTCTCTCTTCTATTAGTATGATATTTAGATATAATATTTTAAAAGTAGTTAAGCTTATATATAGAAAGAGAGGAATGTTTCATTGCAAACCACCTAAGCCATTGTTGGGGTTATATTAACACTGAAGTCGTTGTTTTTAACAACGGATTAGAATATAAATTTAAGCCATTGTTGGAAACATAACTGAAGCCGTTGTTCCCAACAACGACTTCAGTAGTCTGCATACCCGTTTGTACGGAATCCGTTTGCAATGGAACATTCCTCTTACAATGAGACACACTTTTTGCCCCCGTATAAACAGAAGATGACAATTGTTCTGAATCCCGCATATCATGCACAAATCGGTATCCTTCCCGTATCCAACGCCATAGTGCATGTGTACTTATAATCAAATCGGTTTTAGTTTCACCTTTAAATTCAAAACTAGTGTACCCACAAAGGTGTGTTTATAATTAACCAAATCGATTTAGACGTTTTAGTTTCACCTTTAGATGCAAAACTAGCTAGCTAGTGTGCGTACCCAGAAAGGTCTGGGGCTACTTGGTTGAACATTATGCCTTGTAGAATTGGCAAAGTGGGGATAGAAGGATGATAAGTGTAAAAGAAATGTAGACGAAACACATGAAATAAATGATGCAAAAGAAAAAGAAATGTAGTGCATGTCACAGGTTTCATCATACGTTGAGATATTATCTCATGCAGTCATGCAATTCAACTGCACTCACTCCCTCAATTGAAGCCTGCTTGCTAATTGTAAGGGATATTTTATCATGGGATCCCTACAACAAACTTTGGGATTATTTATTTATTTATTTATTTATATTTGTTTTTTTTTTGGAAGTTGAGAAGAAGGATACAGGTGGGACCCACTAGTCAGGTTGGCTGAAAGAATCTACAACTGGATTGGACTGGAATGGAGCACATTAAAAGTGACAACAAGGATTCATTGTCTAATTTCATCACTTTACTTTATATATCAAAAGAATTGGGAGCATATATATAGATATAATGATGCCATCCCATAATACATATAATGCAAAATTATAGAAAAAGAAAACAAATGATTATACTTTCCGCGATATTTCTTTTTTTCCCTTGCAAGCTAAGACTCCACATTAGGATTCATTAAAAAAGGGGAAAAAGGAAAGCTCTCCATATTTGCTGAAATGTCAATTTGCAGAGGTGGAGAGAGTGACAGTTGGTCCCAAATAATTATAACCCTTCCATTATAACGAAAAAAAAAAAATTATTCTCATATTATCTCCCATATTTAGGGACGAAGCTGGAAATTTGCATGAGGGGCTAGCTAAGAGTATCCACTCTCCTTCGTGCTAAAATATAGGTATTTGGCAATATATAAGTAGAAAGAGAAGAGTTGCGCTGCTATCGTCAAAGTCAAAATTTAGGTTAAAAAAATAATAAAATATACAGACAAAAAAATAACCTCTGTTTAATAAAAAAATTAAAAATTTTAATTCCCAAAATTCGATAGACGGAAGATCATATTCCGTTTGAAAATATTTCTTTTTAAAATTTTTTTTTTAGAGCTAGACGGATGCATCTGGTCACAATTGATTGAAAAAAAAAAAACAGGCGGATGATGAACTTCCGTCTGGGAAGTTTAAAAAATAATAATAATAATTAAACACTCAGCTGGAAGTTCATATCCGTCTAGGTGGTTTATTTTTTATTTTCCCAAAAATATCCCCACTATTCAAAATTTCCCCACTAAAAAAAACAAAAAAAAAAAACAACCAATGTTAATGTATATTAATCACAAAAAAAAAAAGACAAAAAAAAGGAGGGACTAAAGAAGATCTTCCGGCTCTTATATTTTTTTTAATTATAAAAAAAATTAAGATACGGAAGATCTTCTTCCGACCCTCTACTTTTGATCATTCAAACTTTTCAGACGAAAGAGTGTCTTAATTTAATATTGAAAATAATTGAAAATATTTGAGAGATGGAATATCATCTTCTGTCTTCTATACTTGGCAATTGCTATTTTACTCTGCTATATATAGCAATCCACTATTCACGATTTTGACAAAAAATAGGTATTTGGCAAACGATAGTGAAAGTTTTATATATATATATATATATATATATATAACTCCTTAAAATTCTTTCTTTACATTTTGTTGGTATATTTTTTTTCCTTCCATCACATATTAATTTATTTGTGGGATTTTAAAAATTTAAATTTTATTAATTAAATTAGAATAATCAACTATAAAAAAATGAGTGATTATAGGATACTAGTATTTTTTACGTGCGATGCACGTTTTGATAAGAGTTGGATGATTTTCACGTACGATATATGTAACAAATAGTTTTGGAGTTGGATGGCATTGCATGTAATTGGAAAAACAATTTTGAATAAAAAACTACATTTTTTACGTGCAATGCACGTGTTTATAAGTAGAATTTGAGTTGTACGTTCAACATGTGTGTTTGGTGTTAAAAAATATTGAAATTTATTTTGCACGTGCATTGCACGTTTTAAACAGATAAAATTTTGTTTGTTTGTTAGTTTTTGTTGTAGTTAATGGGAGAGTTTGAGTTGAACGTACAATTGCACGGGTTGGTATGTTGACAGATTACAACTCCAACTCTCCCATTATATACACGTCCTAATAGTTTTAAAAAAAAAAATACTAAGACATAATCTGGCATCGAACCTGAGATCTCATTTTACTCATAACATAATCTTTACAAATTACCCACAGTGACATCAATTTTTTTTTTTATATGAGTGACATTTTTGTAAATAATTATGTTGTAAATAAATTTGACCTTTGAGGGTATTATGGTAACTAACAGCAGTTAAGTAAATGAATGGTTAATATAACTCCCACTTAAAAATAAGTGGTTGAAATTAGATGGTTGGTTAAATGATTGTCTACAAATGACAACCCTAACCATTATAATATTATTAGTATTTTACACGTGCGATGCACGTTTTAATAATTTCAAAAAATAAAAATAAAAACTCTGACGTATGGAGGATTTGAACCGGAAACCTCCTTTATATTGGTTATGTACGTGCATTGTACATATTGGTAGAATGACAAAATGACAAGTGACACTAAGATCTTCTCCCATTATAATAATATATTATTATTACTAGTATTATACACGTGCTGTGCACGTGGGGAAAATTGGGGGGAATGAAAAGGGCAAAAAAAATTCTACCAGCATGTGCGTTGCACGGATTGGGATATGAACAAATTACACTAAGACCTTCTCCCATTATAGTAGTAGAGATTATTAAGAGATTAAGAGATTAGAGATTATGGAGATAATTTCAATTGATTGCCAAATTTGTGATTGATAAGATAATTTCAATTGATGGATATATATGTAAGATTTTAAATATAATTAAGTAAGAAAAAATATTTTATATTCAAATTTGGAGGAAGGTTGATCCGCATACCTAAATTTGAGATCAAATCAAATAAATCATGTAGATATATATATATATATATTTTATTGGAAATGGCCTTAGCCGGAATTTTCGATTAAATCCAGCTTCCACTAAAAACCCGCATCAATCCACTCAAATCCAACCATCGATTCCCTCTCATCAGCCGCCGTTCACCATCAAAACTAAAATTTCCGTTCCGTTCCGTTCCGTTACCAAATGGAGTATTACTATTATCAACTCCAATCCAGCTGGATTAGCATGGGCCCCACTCAAAAATCAGTCCAAATCAATAATTATTTTGCTTAATTCCCAAATCCTCAATTCAAAAATGAATTAAACCCTAATCCCCTCCTATAAATATCACCTTCTCCCTTCCTTCCTCGTTCCCCCTCTCCAAAAATCCACACTTTTCCCCCATCAAATTCCGTGCTCAAATATCCAGGGTTTTGAGAATTCCTCCATCAAAATTCTCGCCCCTTTCTTCAATGGATTCGAAGAAGATACAACAGCATCTCCTCCTCCAAGAATCAAGAACCGCCTTCTTCCTCGTCGTCTGCGCCGCCTCCATCTTCCTCTAAAATCCGCGCTGCCATCGGATTCCGTTCTTTAAGATTCGCGCTAGGGTTTCAGATTCCGATCGCCACCGCCATGCCGTGCGTCAACCCAGATCCGAACGACAAGGACGCCGAGCCCTTCGTCGAGGTGGATCCCACCGGTCGGTACGGCCGCTACGCCGAGCTCCTCGGTGCCGGCGCCGTCAAGCGCGTCTACCGCGCCTTCGACCAAGAAGAGGGCATCGAGGTCGCCTGGAACCAGGTAAAGCTCTCTACTTTTGCCTCACGTGACGATCACATGATCGACCGGCTCTACAAAGAGGTGCAACTGCTGCGGTCACTGCGGGATCCGAATATTATTCATCTGTATTCGGTTTGGACGGAGACGGGGGTGAATGGGAGTGGGAGCATGCTGAATTTCATCACTGAGGTTTGCACGTCGGGGAATCTGAGGGAGTATCGGAAGAAGCACCGGCACGTGTCGGTGAAGGCGGTGAAGAAGTGGTCGAGGCAGATCTTGATGGGGCTGGAGTATCTGCATAACCATGAGCCTTGTGTGATTCATCGGGATTTGAATTGCAGCAATGTCTTCGTCAATGGCAACGTCGGTCAGGTAAAAATTAATTAATTAATTTTTTATTTTTTATTTTTTCTAATTGCTAAAAGGTATTTTAAAGTTTACTGTTTTATTGTCAATTACCTCGATCCATTAATTTTTTTAAAATATTTTGTTAGAGTAAATACTGGGATTTGGGGTTGGTTGACTTGGAATAAAGAAATAGTCAGAATTAGAAAAAAAAAATTTGGTTTAGGATTTAATTTTGGTGTGTTAGATTAAAAGACTAAGATTTGAGGTTGGTTGGATTATTGGGTAAGTTGCTAGGTAAATAAAAAGTAATTTTTAAATTTAATTTCTTATTTGATTAAATTGAAAGGCTAGGATTTGGGGTTGTATTGTTTAGCGAGTTTCTTTGTAATTGTGTTGGTTGACTTGGAACAAAGACATATTCAAAATTAAGGAATACGTAGGTTAACTTGAACGTTTGAATTTGGATTGATTAGGTGGCATCTTTGCAAGCTTCAAAGTTTTTGATGCAAGTATTTTTAGATGTATTTTTTTTAATAGGAAAAACAATCCCAAAGCAACTATTTGTTTTATATAAAAGTGACCCTAGTGAACAGTTAACGAAACAAAAGTAAGAAATATTACAAACCAAATAAAATCCAGTCCACATCTAGCTGAAAAGAAATACAGTAAAATCTGCCAGAAACTAACAAAAGTCTGGCTCTCAAAATCACCACCCGCCTAAGCTTCTGCAGTCAACTTGTATGGACTACTCCTCTCCATCAGTACGAGGTTTCTTTCTTGCTCCCACTGTATCTGTACAGTCATTAATAAGAAATAAGATTTTATGAAGCGTCATCTGAAATATACTGTTACGAAAGCAAGCATCGTTTCTATCTAGCCATAGGATCCACATACAAGCAGCTACTGTAATATCCACATTAATCTACCATCCTTGCTCATGACCCTCGATCTCCATCTACTATTCCCAAAGCAACTATTCTATGGGTAATTATTTAATTTTTAATTTAATGTTTTAATAAATTAAAAGACTGGGATTTGAGGTTCGATTGTTGGTCAGGTAAGAAAATCGAACCTTTGTTGATTTTTAATTTGTTTAAATTAGTAGTCTAGGATTTGGGATTGGATAGTTTAGGTAGTTTATTTGGATTGGGGTTGGTTGATTTGGAATATAGAAATAGTCAAAAACTTGGGTTAGCTTTAAATTTTTGATTTGGACTGATTAGGTGGCATTGTTACAGCTAATTGGTTTTTTTTTTGTTGGCTAATTGGAGTTATCGTTAGCGATGATTGCAATTTTATGGGAGGGATTAATTAATGTAATCTTTTACGTGTGGAGATGATTATTTAAGATAATGTTGGTTGCTTGAAGTGCTGTATGTGTATGGGTTAATGGGGATGTGGCGTGTATTGGAAGTATACTTATTTTGTTTATTTTAACTTTTGTTTTGTGGTATATTTGTATCGATTTAGTATAATACTTCGGAACGAATAAGTAATATTTTTAATGATTTACAGTGACAGAGAGTGTATAGATAAACTATATTAAGGGTTATTTATATATAAAGTGAAACTGTGGTATCAATGGTCTACATGCTACTTTTGTATTTTGTTATACCAATTTAGAATGACGCATTAAGGAAATTATTGGGATTTTAATTACTAGAATAATAGAGAGTGAATAGGTACATTATATTCAGTATCTATCATTCCAATCATTAAAATCTATTTCATTCAATTAATGTGTCATTCCAAATTTATATAAGAAATACGAAAGTAGTATACATATTGTCGATGCCACATTTCCACTTTATATATAACTAGTATCAGACACGTGGACACGTGCACGTGGAAAAAATTGAAGGGTAATGAAAAGGGTAAGAAGAAAATAATTTCCAAACCGACCCACTTTCGAAAATATTTACAAAACAGGTCCACTGTCTAAAATATTTACCACAGTTAGTCCATAATGAAAACGAAAATAATTTCCAAACTGATCCGCTTTCGAAAATAGTTACCAAACAGGTCCACTTTCGAAAATATTTACCAAAGTAACCCAACCCGTGCGTTGCACGGGTTGGGTTACTGACTTGGGTTACTGACTAAGGGGCTCTCCCATTATAGTAGTAGAGATTAACTTTTAGTTTAATTTCATCTGTCTACTCATTATGTTATTAATCATCATAGATCTTATTGGTTCTTCCAACGCAAAATACTAAGTCAATACATATAGACCATAAAATAAAAATAACAAACAAAAATAGTATACTTACAGTATGGGTTACGATTTTTTGAATTCTGAAAGTGTAAGAGGAGTTTACAATTTTACATGTTAAAAGTTATGGATGATTGACAATATTATGGGAATTCTGGGTATGACACATACAGGTTTTAGTGTGACATCAAAATGACAAACTTCATATGAGTTAAGTCAAAATGAGGAGGTTAGCCGAACACAATTTGAGTAAAATTTTCTTCCATAGCTTTGTACATTTAGACCTGACATTAGGAAGAAGATTTTCCACTCATTTCCTCTTCATAAGAAGAGTAACATTGTTGTTGTCGTTTTTTTTTCTTCCTTTTTCTTGTATGTTTGGAATAGTGAGATTTCCTACGGAACTCTTTTTATTATTATTATTGTTCGGCATAGTTGTCTATGTTTGCCTTGAACACCCAGAGGATAATCTTTTGATGATTCTTTTGTTTTTGCTAAACTAATATTCTTTAGCATGTTCTTAGGAATAATTATGGGAATCAAAACCATTCTTATAATCGTAGCTTATGATTGAATGAAAACCAGTTGTACTCTTTTGGGGAATATTGCTTCTGGGCCCCAATTCTAAATAACGGCTTTGTGATTATTCCCAAGCAGTTTCAAATACCTATATTTTTCAAATTAGTATGTAGATTTGTGCACATGTGTAGCAATGCTACGTGACATTGATTATCACATTGACAATCCCTCAAAACTTAGGTGTTGAAGCCTTTTGCTTTCCCTTTAATTTCTTGCTAGCTAAGTGATTTTTCGCTATCTTTACAGGTGAAGATTGGCGATCTTGGCTTGGCTGCAACAGTCGGGAAGAGCCACATTGCCCACTCCCTGCTCGGAACCCCCGAATTCATGGCCCCTGAGCTGTACGAAGAGGTCTACACAGAGCTAGTTGACATCTATTCCTATGGGATGTGCGTCCTTGAGCTGGTCACGCTAGAGATTCCCTACAGCGAATGTGACTCCATTGCCAAAATCTACAAGAAGGTGACCTCCGGAGTGATGCCTGCTGCATTGGGGAAAGTCAAAGACCCTGAGATCAAGGCCTTCATCGAGCGCTGCATCGCCAAGCCTAGGGCCAGGCCTTCTGCATCCAAGCTGCTGAAAGATTCCTTCTTTGATGGCCTTGATGACGAGCCGGTCAGCCCCCTTGTGGACTACAGTCGACTCCCATCTGCTGAGGATCTCTCTACAATGCAATGAAATGAGTAATGCTTCTTGCACTACAAAAGTTAATACTACTTTTATACTACCTGATACTTGTACCGTAACCTTACGGTACAAAAATAGTATAATTTTGTAGTAGTGTTAGCTTTGCTTGTAGATAAATGACTCGTGGCTAACCGATTCAGTTTCTTCTCTGACTTGTTGGTTGAAGTTAGATTTTCTAAGTGTACATACAGCTAAAATTTGGTTTTCAGTTTGCTTGTTTTAGGTCATCCTCATCCATCTGTTTTTGCATATTCATTCGATATGCTACATATTTGGGTATGGGTCTCAAGTGTGACTCAGTATTGTTTGGAAAATTTATTTTCATTTCTTCTTTTTTGGCCAATGTATTCGTATATGTTATTGGTGATGTATTGAATTTTCTTGTAATCAAAAAAACTGCTGTGTCTAAATTGGCTTTGGTAGATGCTATGAATCTTCATATCATCTCTGGTTCTTTTTCAGCATTAATTGTATAGCAAGAGGATGATGTAGAAAGGTATGGCAAGGGTTACATCTTCCGTGACTTTGGAGAGGTGTCTAAATTAGTTTTGGTAGGTGCTACCAATTTACTCGTTTGAATTTTCTTCCGCGACTTTGAAGAGAAACAAAGGAAATCAAAGGCTCGGATGGTTTTTTTTTTATATTAAAAGATGATCTCGTCGTCGCTTCATTAATGAACAATTAACGAAACAAAGTAGAGCTAATTACAAAGAAGGTTCACTCTATCCTAACATCCAAAATATAGCATGTAAGACCTGAAACTCAAAAGCATAAGGAAAGATACAGATACAGGTACAACCAACAGTAGTGCTCCCGCATATCACCCAAATCCACTGCATCCTGCACTCTTGAATCGATCTAATCATTATCTTCTGTGCGACTCCTCTTCTTGGCTGCCGCTTGCTCAGCCCAAGCTTGTATATTGGCAAAAATTTTATGCATCATAACAGAAAATCTATTAATGATATTGCGGAAGCATAGTCTATTACGATCTAACCATAAGCCCTACATAGTAGCCGCAACAGAGATATCCCATGCAATTCTATCCTCCAGTGCCCCCAAACCTCAGAACTCGAACTGGGACAATCTAGGATCCCAAACCCTAAGCAGACAACCTCCCAAGCTAACCTTGCTTTGGGGCAAATCAATAATAAGTGTTTTTTGTCTTCATCGTCGTTGTTGCATCTGAAGCATCTTACATCAATTTGCATATTTTGTTTGTTTTACTTTCAACGGTGCATTTATTCTCCAAATAATGTCAGCCTCCTTACATCTCTCGTCGTTGTTGCATCTGAAGCATCTTACATCAATTTGCATATTTTGTTTGTTTTACTTTCAACGGTGCATTTATTCTCCAAATAATGTCAGCCTCCTTACATCTCGACCTTCCATCGTTGAGCCATCTACACATCGATTTCACAAAGAATATGTGACTAGGCTCTAGATTCCAACTCCTTTCATCCTCTGTTTGATTAATATACATACCGTCTGTGCGAATGAAATTGTTGAGCTTCTGTCATGACGCCACACATAAGTAACTAATGTATCAGTGTTTATCGTTGCTGCGGCTATAACGCCCCTGCCCCTAGCTCAGACAATTTATACAATTTAGAAGACAAATTAGATACTATGTAGTACAACTGTCCACCACAGGCTGCCTCTCAAAAGGTGGTTAACCGAATTGGTGACTCTTGATCATAAACAATTATATTTATATTATTATATTCAAGTAATCTCCCGATATGGGACTATAACTATTCATCTCTCTCCGTTC
Organism: Hemerocallis citrina; assembly: GCA_017893485.1. Lineage (NCBI taxonomy): Eukaryota > Viridiplantae > Streptophyta > Magnoliopsida > Asparagales > Asphodelaceae > Hemerocallis > Hemerocallis citrina. Next base: position 256,835,243 of record CM030365.1, read on the forward strand.
TCTCCCCGTAAGAAGACAACATAGGCAAGGTGGGCCCCCTTGGAATGGCCACGCCAGCCTATGTTGACGAAGTCCACATCCAAATCAAACACAGCACATATGCTGTGCACCGTGGGACCCCCCACCAACAATATATATATATGAAGTCCACATCCAAATCAAACACAGCACATATGCTGTGCACCGTGGGACCCCCCACCAACAATATATATATATATATATATATATATATATATATATATATATATAGGGAAAAAGGGGTATGAGCAACTTGCTCATTTAGTAAATAAGCAATTGATGATGTGGCATACATGTGATTGGAAAAGCCTTAAAAGGGTTAGTTGTCCAATGTATCACATGCATGCCACATAATCAACATTTACTAACTGAGCAAGTTGCTCATATCCCTTTTGCCCATATATATATATATATATATATATATATATATATATATACACACCCTTTTTGAAAATTACGAGGTGTTACAGCGGCAGCCTCCGGAAACAAAGAGTGAAGAGTATTGTTTCCACACCATTTGTTCTTTCAGAATCTGGTATCTTTTCCGTTCTCAATCCTGCACCTTGTATTAGTGTGAAAAATCTCACCCACTCTCGCCACACCTTTCCAAAGATATGGAGCTTTACTGTGGGCACTTCTCCCCCAAATCTATATTTCTTCCTTACCCGGTAAGCTGCAAAGGATTGCACCACCAATTGTTGCGATTCCTTTTCATTTTCCACAACCACTTACTCAACAATGTTTTGTTCATATCTTTCAAATCAATTACTCCTAACCCCCATACTCTTTCCTCTTACATATTTCCCCCCATTTTATCAGGTGAAACCCTTATTAGTCTCATCCGCTCCTTTCCACAGGAATCTTCTTCTGTATTTGTCTATCTTATTGATAACCCATCTCGAAAGTTCGTAGACAGACATAACATATACCGGGATACTACTAATCACTGAGTTAAGTAGCGTAATTCTACCCCCTACAGAAAGGGAGCGCCTTTTCCAACTGGCTAGTCTTTTTTCTATCTTCTCTATTAGGGGTTGCCAATCGCCTCTTCGCATAGCCCCCAGTCTGATGGGTGTTCCCAGATATTGTAGTGGAAAATGACCAATCTCACAGCCAATAAGTCTTTTAATAGTCTCTATTGGAGTTGACAATTTCTCACTGATTGGGATAACACAACTCTTATTTAGGTTGACTTTCAACCTTGCCCATGCTTCAAAGCACTTCAGAATCAATCCAATAGCAACACTTTCATCTTCCTTTGCCATACCGAACATTAATGTATCATCCGCATATTGAAGAATTGAGATCGGTTCAGAGATGCCCTTAATCTGTATTCCACGAATATTGTTTCCCCCTCTAGCCCTTTTGACCATTTATGCAAGGTCATCTGCCACAATAGTAAATAAGATGGGGGATAGAGGATCCTCTTGTCTAAGTCCCCTGCGACATCTAATTTCTTTTCTCCTGATCCCATTCACTTGTACAAATGACTTCCCTCCTCTCACACATGTCTTAATCCACAATCTCCATTTAGGCCCGATCCTTTGAGCAATAAAGCCTCATCTACACAATCTCATTCTACCGTATCATATGCCTTTTGAAAATCCAATTTTAATAGGAATCCATCAGCTCCATTTTTATTTCCTCTATACACAATCTCGTGTGCTGACGCAACACTGTCCATAATCTCTCGCCCTTTGATAAACCCGCTCTGAAATCCTTCTACAATATCGTTAAGATGCGGAGATAATCTTTGCGCCAGCACCTTAGTAATAATCTTAAACGAACCATTCAAAAGGCTAATTGGTCTTAAGTCATCTACTGTGAGCACCTCATTCTTTTTTGGGATAAGACAGATGTTCGCGTAATTGAGTCTATCTAAGTCTGCATTTCCATTATAGAAATCACAGAAAATATTCATGAGATCCATCTTGATGATTTTCCAGTAAAACCTATAGAAGAACATAGGGAATCCATCAGGTCCCAGAGCCTTGTCCTGCCCCAGGCTTTTAATAGTGGATAACACCTCTTCTTCTGAGAACACACTCTCAATTCCATTGTTGCCATCTATCCTTGTTGAACTTCACATTTCTGGTGAAAATTTACATCTATAAGCCTTACGACTTTCCAATAGCTCCTTATATCTTTCATCTATGTGCTGTCTAATCAATCCTTCATTCTCGCACCAACTTTCTCTAACGAACATTCCTGCAATGTTGTTTTATCTCCTTCTCCCGTTAGCTACTTTGTGGAAGAATTTTGTATTAGCATCGCCTTCTTTTAACCATTGCACCCTAGATCTTTGTCTCCAGTATTGTTCTTCCATATCCCCTATGTGCTGAATCTCCTGTCTACTATTAGCCATCTCCTCTGCCTGTAGGTCGTTTAAATCCCTCTCCTCCTGTATCATTTCTAATTCCTGAACTCTAGTTCCAAGCTCTTCCCTCCTTCTTTTGATCTGCCCAAATTCTTGTTTTGCCCATTCCTTCAAACACCTGCGAAGTCGTCTCATTTTTTCAATCCATACTCCAATCGCGGTATCTGCTTCGGTGTTAGCCAGCCAAGATTCCTCAATAGTCTTGTGAATGTTACTGAACATTGTCCATGCCTTCTCAAACCGGAACAGATGACCCACTGTTCTAGTTCCAGCGCCACAATCTAAAGCTAACGGAGTGTGATCCGAGGTGAATCTCGTAATAGACTTAACCTCCGCTAACAGAAAAGCCTCCTCCTAATTAGACACTAAGATCCTGTCCAGCTTTGCAAGAATTGAATTGGCCTGCATATTCGTCCATGTAAATCCTCTATCAGCTGGTTCAATTTCCATCAGTTCTAACTCATCAATAGTAGAGTTAAAGTTATCTCTGTCTTGGCTACTTGCCCCTCTTCCTCTGTGCTCGTTCTGGAATCTAGTAATATTTAAGTCTCCTCCAATCACCCATTGGCCAGCCCATCTACTTCTTAACTCTCTTAATTCAACCCATAACTGACCTCATAGTCTAGAACATATGGACCATAGACTGAGGTAACCATGTGTTCCCAATCATCACTCCTCCGTCTAATTCTAACCGTGACCGAAAAAACTCCAATCACTTCATCTACGATCTCGAATATGTTCTGGTCAACGCCTAAAGCAATACCTCCAGAAAAACTAATTGCCAACTTAAATCTCCACTCAAATGCCCCCACATACCTAAGACAACGAAAATCATCGGTCGTAGGAGACTCGACCCTAGTTTCTTGAAAAGCACAAATACTAGGCTTTTTCCTATATATCGTCTCACTAATAAGTCTTTTCTTAGGCCTTTGCCTCATCCCTCTGACATTCCAAGTGATGTATAACATAAAAACGAATTGGACACCTACATCTTGACTTCTACAAGGCGACCTCATATCTATCTGGCGCTCTATTGGTCTCCCCTCTAATGATGAAAACCCGTTTTAAATGTTCCTCTTTATTAGTTCCCATGTCAAGACCGTAGAGGCTTGCAAAATAGATAGAGATTCGTCGCTTAAAAGGTTCAGAACTGATAGATTTCTTTTAGAAAAAACCTTCAAATGTCAAAGTAGGCTCCTTTGGTGCCGCCTTGACAACTGTGCCAGTATTCTGAACATTATTTTCCTCTTCCCCGAGCTCACTACCACTGATCTCATCAGTTGAAGTCCCATCTTCAATTTCGTCAATCTTACTCAAATCATGTGATTGAATGAGCTCAACTCCATCACCTCGCTGATTATTATTACTAATAATCAAACCCTGATCGCTGCTAGTCTATAAGTTGTCCACCTCTTCAAAATAGTTTGCATTTAAGCCCAGTGCACAAACAGGCCCAAAAGATAAGGCCAGCTTCTTATTAGCCAATAGATCTCCCACTACCTCCTTAACCATTTCCTCAATTTCCGCTGAAGGCATGGACAGCCTATTGAAGTGGACACTCCTCTGCTCACTTTTGGCTTCACACACCGTGCTATCGCCGCGCTCATGTCTGCCCCTAATTCGCTTGTACGGTTTCGTACAAGCTAATCTGTCAACTGTTCCATCCACCCCGTTCCCTATCCCTTGTCTAAATTCCTCTTTTTGTCCAGTCTCATCATGCTAGCTAGCTTCCACTACCATCTCAGACTAGCACAACACCTTTTCATCCATCTCATGAGTGATTTGAATTGGACGCTCCTGATTAAATTGGCTATGATCGAGCGGCTTGAGGTCAACAGTGCTTGGGCTCTTTCCTGTATGGCTGAGATCTTCTAACGCCAGATCGAGTGGTCTTCCATCATCGTCAACCTCCCGACCCAGCCTCTGCACATCATCTTCTCCAATATCAGGCGTGTCAATCCCTCAAAAAGACACCCTTTTCTTCCTATTACTCTTGCTCATACTCGACTTCGATCATCGACGGGACCGAATCTTTATTTTGAACATCAATCAGAATACGAGCAAATTCCAAGCGAGATTACAACATAGTATACTTGTCTATGTCGATGATTCTACCAAACCCTCTAACTAAATTCTGAAATCCCGAACGCACCCAACAATGGTATGGTAAATTGTAAGCTCTAATCCACACCGATGAACTGGACTCTGCCTTGATCGCTCCGACGCTACGAGACCATCTTTTGAAGCTGATGGCAAAGTTTTTACCTTCCAGTCCCTTCAATTTCATCACCTCTTGAGCTCTTTCCTCATTTTGACAATGCACAAAATAGTTGTTAAGACCAATCAGTTGAACTTCCCAATTCCAGTTGGGCATCTCCTTTGTGTTCGCTGTCAAACAACTGACAATATCTTCCTTCTTTGGATTTCCATTCGAAGCTTGAACTAGAATTGCTATATTTAAGGCTCTTCTCTAGCTCCGCCATTCTCGTAGTCGGAGTAATGATAGCCTTAGACACATTCCTCACAACTACGGCACTATGTTGAGTGTTACTGTGATCCGCGTTGATCGTTGCTTTTGCCACCGCAATGTTACTTGCACACCCCGACGAGATATGTCCGTATCTCTTGCACATATAACAGAACCACTGAATGGTATATCTGTGAATAGAATGCCCTCTTTTAGCACATTTGTAACATTGAAGATGTTTCTTCTCTGCTTTGATGGCCTCCGATTATTCTTGTGAATATTGTAAAGATTCTTGAACAACTTATGGATGTTGAAAATCATTCGCTGGGCTTTTGTCGCGTATCCGTATTCCGTATTCTCTTTTGGGAAGTGGGGCATGACACTAACCCTAATCACCGAAACCCTAATATTCTTTCTCTCCCTCTAGCCGTCGCCTACCTTCTACCCCGGACCCTCATCTCTCGACCTTCTTCCTCTCTCCTTGTTATCGTCGTCTCCGTCGCTGGTGACTCCCAACCACTACCGCATCACCCCTCTCCTCTTCCCGATCCCCCGCTGCACCCCCATGTCTCCTCTTCGCTGTCATCGAACAATAGCACCGCAGCGAGCAACCCAGGCTGAGCCCCTCGCCGCTCGTCTACCCTGTCGTCGTCGTCTCTGGTTGAGTGCCGCCACCCGTCGCCGTCGCCGCCTTGTGCTGTCAACTCCTTGCTGTTGTTTGCTGCAGGCTCTTTGTGTGTGTGCACGTGCATCTCGTGTGCACGTGTTTTGGTTGGTGTTGGATATCGCTTCTTGTTCGTGCTTTCGTTGTGTTCGTTGTTCGGGATCCGTTCCCGTTATTCTGTTCTTCGTTTCCGTCATCTTCATATCAGGCAAGTAGCTTGTATGTGTTCTTTTTGTCATACAAGTTAAATATCGTAAGTAGTCTAGTATGAAAATGTTTGTACTCTCATGATGATCCTATCTTGTTAGTTTAACCGTTGACATCATCTTTTGATCATGAGTAGTTACAATAGTTGATACCCGTTGCATGAAACCACTTAGATTAGATGACATCTTGACTGTATGTTTGTTGTGACATATCATATGTTGTGGTAATTGTATATAGATGCTTTGTATGATGTATGATCTTTGTAACACCTCGAATTTTTAAAATATCGGAAACGCTTGTTTTATATATTTGGAGTGGTGAATACTTATTTTGATATATTTTATTTTTTTAATATGGATATTGGTATGAGTATTTATTGGACTGGTGTAAATGGTATATTGAAGCATGAGTCGAGTTTTATATGGAAAATTATTGTTTATTTTGATTTATGATTTTGGAGGATTATTAAGGGATGTTTTAATATATTTTGTATTGTTAAAAGTAAAGTTGAGGATTTATTTGAAATAGTTTTGGAGATTGGGGGTTATATGTTGAAATAACCTTTACCTTTATTACTTATATTATTATTAATTATTTTTTTACAACCCCCCCCCCCCCCCCCCCCCCCTCCTCTCCTCCTTCTCCCTTCTTTCTTTCTTTCCCCATTCCCGATCGCAGCCTGGGGACCGAACCCATTTGGTTGCCCCTTCCCCCCCCCCAAATCTCTTCCATTTCTCCATTGTTTTTAAATTAAACTGAGGGGTACACTAATTGAAGGGTTCTCTACAACATGGTAGCATCGGATTTTCGAACGGATGTCGAAAAGGTATACCCTATTTTATTCATTCGTACAAAATTTAGTGTGGTTAGTTTTATTGAGTAGGATTATGATGGTAGAGAGATTTAGAGGTGTTGGAAGTAGAAGATTTGGGAAATTAGTGAGTTGTTAGAGAAAGTGCAATTTATTAGTAAATTAGGGTTTTAGGTTTGTAAAATAGAGATATATATATATATATATAAGAATTATCTCTGGTATGGTGGTAAAAATTGTAGTGAGTCATTAGAATAAAATGGGGAGTGGTGATTTTGGCATAAACTCGAATTATGGAGTTTATGAAATTGGGTAGAAAACTCGATCCAAATAATTGTAGAAAATGCATGTGAGGGTGTAGAGTATTATGGAAGTATTAATATAAGTTTAGGATGATTTTTATAGGCTTCCAGCTCAATTAAATTGAGTGAAATGGATTATAGGTAAAAAGTGCACGCCGGGTGTTCGGTGAAATGCCCGCGCGATATAGAGGTGAGAATTTGATGAATTCGGAGGTATAGATGAGTTTCATTATTGTTGTTAACCCTAATTTGAGATATTAGGACCAAGGGATTGAAGAAATTAGAAAATAGGAAATTTTCCTATTTGAGGCCTCCGATCATTATGTGAGTTCTTGTATCGGGGTTCGAATTTGAAATCCGTTGATGTAGCTCACCTACATATGTCATTTGTGATGCGTGGGTGAAGACGGATTCAAATTTGGAGGTCCGAAGGTTGAGTTTTGAGCTTTAAACTAATCAGTTCTATAATTTTTCAATTAGGAGGAAAAAGTCGAACTTCGACTGGCTACAGGACGGACGTGGGACATCGTTTGCTCGATCCGTCAGGTGAGTATATTGTAATTATAAATATTTTATATTGTGGCCAAATTTCGTGGTTTTTTGATATGTCTTGTAAAAGTTATAGCAAAAATTGATTTTCAAGGAAAATACGGATTTTTAGGGGTCCGAAAATGGGTTTTTGAGAAATTTAGTGAAATTAATTATTTTAAGTATATAAAACCTATATTATGGGTTAATGTGATGTGTTGATGTATAAAAACTAAATATATTAAATTATTTATGCATATTTTTACCCCGTGCATGTTTTGTGCATGTTTTTGGGGTATATAGGCCGATATAGGCAATCGGGTATATGCGGAGCCTGGTGTATGGGCTAGCATGCCATGGATGGATGTTATAAGATGTAATTAGACGAAATTAGTGATTATGATCATGTTTTGAAGATCCGTGTAATTATAGTGCCCGTTTTGTGCATGTTTTGGGGCATATAAGCCCTTATAGGTGATTTTACTTATATAAAACATGATGTATGAGCTAGTATGCTATAATTAGATATTATAAGATTTAATTAGAGGAAATAAGTGGTTTTGGCCCCTTTTCTTGGAAACCCACATGTGTGGTGTATGTTTATGATATATATATATATCATGATATTGACTCGTGATGTGATAATTCATGAAATTAGTGAGTGGGTATGTGTTTACATTATAATTATGTTCGAAGTGAATTAATGAGCAATAGTATGATATTATAATGTGATGAAGTATACATTTTGATACTCTTACGATATGGAATAACCTAATGTAGTTCTTTTATTAATGTTATAACTTGACGTATGCCTACATATGATATAATGAGGTAATGAATAATATGGTGTTCTTAATATGGGATGTTATAACAAAATAAATATCTTGGCGCAGTAACATTATGCATTAATATGATATGATGAGTTTATGTGTCGAATAACAGGGTGTATGCTTAATGTGGTATGATGACATGAAGATAAAGGATATGATGGTACGTGCTAATAAAATGTGGTATTAATTTTTGTGATTAAAGTCAAGGTGTGGCAATTATTGAAGTCAAAAGTGAAATGCGTGTGTTGATAAGTAAGCTGAAAAGATGAAATGATTAATGCTAATAACAGATGGCTTTGTTGACCAGTACCTACAGCAATCCTGGGGGTTTGGGCTAGACCTCCTAACGCCCAAGGACCGGCTTGGGAATAGTGGACCCAAACTATGTTTGGGGTAAGTGATTTTTATCGCCCAAGCTATCGGCTTGAGGCCCGGTTTCCCTCGATGACAGCCGTCGCGAGGAAGAACCCAGTTTACCTGGGGCGATGTTATTCCCTCCTGGCTATCGGCTGGGAGGAAGTACCCAGTTTACCTGGGGCGATGTGTTTTTCCCTCGATGACAGCCGTCGCGAGGAAGAACCCAGTTTACTTGGGGCGATGTTATTCCCTCCTGGCTATCGGCTAAGAGGAAGTACCCAGTTTACCTGGGGCGATGTGTTTTTCCTTCAATGACAGACGTCGCGAGGAGGCACCCTAGTGGGACTAGGAGTGCTGTGTTCCCTCGCTAGTTCGGCTAGGAGGAAGACGTAGCCTCGGACGAGTAAGACTCTATGTGAGCATCGGGCAGCGTGTTTACTGGGCTGTCGGCTTTCAGTATGTTGGGATACTGTGGCTCACTGGTCGACAAACTAATAAAATAAATAAGTGTTAATAATAAATGTGGTAGTAAAGAAAGTGGATAGTAAATTGTGAATTGTGCGTGGAAAAGAAAGTGAATAGTAAATTGTGAATTGTGCGTGGAAAAGAAAGTGGATAGTAAAATGTGAACTGCGTGTGGAAAAGAAAGTGGATAGTGAAATGTGAACTGTGTGTGGGAAAGAAAGTTGTTGTGAATGAAGTAAATGTGAAAGTGAACGTGGTATGAGTTAGTGTATGAAAAGAAGTGATAAATGCAGCTTGTAATTAATTTAAGATGAAAATAATAAAAGAGATGTGTTATCATGAATAATACGAAGTAATTGCATTATGTGTGTGATCATTAAAGTAAATACAGATTGATGAGTTGTACCTTGGAATTGTGTCAAGGAACTACCCGCCCGCAATTTGTGTAGAAATTGTGGAAACTACCTGCCTTGGCATAATTCGCAGGGTGAGTGGATATAATAGTGGTAATGATTGATAGAAATGAGAAATAAAGTGAAGTGAAGATGATAAGTGATTGAAATGAAATTAATAATCAAGCTATCGGCTTGAGATGTGATGTGATATTACCCAAACTGTGTGTTTGAGGTACAGTGATTATTACCCAAGCTATCGGCTATGGGATGTGATATGTTGTTGCCCCAGACTGTGTTGGGGATTAAGTGAAAATGATAATAAGATATATTACTTATAAGAATGAGAATTTCTAAAGTGGTATAATCAGATGGAAATGAACCATAAAGCATGTTTTTGATGTAATAAGTATAAGCAATTGTAAGAAATAATACTGGATATGGCATAATAAAATAAATACCCGTATTATGGGATTGGTTATGAAATTGGTTATTAAGAGAGTATGTGTATTATGAGTTGTATTCATACAAATTGTTATTAATGAAAAGAGTAATAACATACAAATGGTTATAATGCTATTATGACGATACTTGTGGAAGAATGACTATTGGGTTAGAGTAGTTAAATTGAAAAGTAATAGATGGTATGTGTATTCGTACTATACGAGTGTCGAATAAGTATGTATATATATATACGAGGTTGATGTGAAATATATTAAGAAATGTGGCAAGTTATGGATAATTAAATAGTTGAATGCAGAATTAACAAGTATTTGATATATCGTTGTATTGACGATGTTGTTGTGTTCAGGATTCAGGTTGCACTATCTTAATTTGGTATTCGTAAGTTTAATTTATTTTTTGTATACTATTTTAATTTGTCGTTAGATTAATAATTATACTGTAACTCCTATTTCCCCGTATTTGTATTTTGTACTGTTTTGTGCCTTATTGTACTCTCTCTCGTCTATTTTTTGATATCATGTAATTTCTTCTGATTGAATGGAATTATTATTCTGGTCTCAACTCGAATTTGTGGGTTCTTTTGTCAAATTCGATTGTGTGCCATCTTGCACCGTTCTTCATGAGAAATAGACCGATTATTCTCGTTTATCTCTCTAATCCCCATTATTGTGCTCCTTGACCATTTCTTCTGTTGGGCCCTTTTTGAATCGGATCCCCTAAACTCTCAAACCCGCAAACCCGCTAACCTAGTATATAAACCCCTACCCTAACCCTAATCACCATATACTGTTTAAACCTAATTCTCTACCCCGCCGCTAATCACCTCCTTCACCCGTTTCCTTCGTCTCCATCTTCCGCCAACCAACCCAACTTCCGTCGCCCTTCCCGATCACCTTCGCCCACCATCACGACCCCGCTCCTCATCAGCCCCACCGCGGCAACAATCCGCCGCCGTCCTCACCATTGAACCACTCCGAAGACCCATCGCCATCGCACCCGAACCCAATCCACCTTCAACCTTCCGCCATTCCCTGTTTTCGCCCTCGACCAAAACCACCGCCGATCATATTCCCTCTGCCTCGTCGCCGCCTCCAACACCACCCTCTCCGCTGCTTCGCCAGACGCCGCCGAACCCCAACGCCGCTCCCGCTCTCACCCTCTGTTCGAACCCACGAACAGAGCAGCCATCGCCGCGCCGTCGCTTCTTGACGTCGTCGTCGCCGTTGCTGCACTCCGTCCCTGCCGCAGTCGCCGCCAACGAAGCACCACGCCATTACCTCTCTCCCTCGCGCTCTACTCAGTCGAACGAAGAACGAAGAAGAAGATCGAACGAAGAAGAAGGAGGAAAAGGGCGGGAGCGAATCACCGCCGTCAGATCGCATCAAGATTCGCGCCGTGATCGCCGTTCTGTGTTTCGCCACAGCAGATCCTGGATCCGTGTTCGCTGTTCTGGCCTGGGATCCGCTGTGTGGGAATCGATCTGGTTGGCTGCGTTCGCTGTTTCCTGTTTTGGCCGCACCAGATCCGAAGCTGCTGTACGCTGTTTGGGCCGATCCTGTGTGCGGGGAAAACGCGATCTCCGATCAATTTTTGCACGCGCTTTTTGAGGACATCTTCGGGGATTTTTCTACTCAATTGCTTCAACAAGCGGAGCTTATAATCGTCAATTTAAGGCAAGTAACCTTGTACATCTTATTGTCCTAGTACAAGTCTCCTTGAAATACCACATATAGTTAGATTGTGACTCCCTTTGAAATATCATAGTAAATCAATTTGAACCTTCAAACTCACAAATCTAAGAGTCACAAAACTTTCTCGTATTAAATAATAATCAATTGGACTCTTTTATCTCCTTGAACACATGAATCACATGGACATATGAATTAAGGACCCCTAAAATTTGTAGACGCATATAAAGTTAGTATTTTGACGAATTTGCGACTATTATGACTTGAAAAATATTTATTAATTGCTGTTTGATCTCCATGATTATGTATTTATGCTACTTAACAACTTAGACACCAAATTACATATTTCCATGAAACCTACATTAGTAAATAAATTCTGAATGTTGCTGTCTGAATATTCTTTTGCGGTTTCGACCCTTTTATCATTGGAATTTGGGCCCGAGCCCTGAATATAAAATGTAGATCCGGATGTGTAGATATCGATAGACTCCAAGTTGATCGAATTTGGAGCTACGGTTTAGGAGTTATGGCAGTTATACTGCAGCTGTGTCAGTAGACGCAGATTTGCAAAACTGCTGTATATATTTTCTTTGCAATTTATTTCAGCGGTGTAAACAGCGAGCGGTTGACTCCAAATTTTATATGTAGTTGCTGGACACCCTATAGGATATCTCCAATTTTTCTTAGAATTAATTTATATTATTTCACCCCTGTTTCACATGTATAAATACAAGAACACAAAATCTGCCTGAACAAATGTAACAAGCCGGGTTGAGGGAAAGACTATAGAGTGGACAACATAGGTAAGTGTACTCGGAAGGGGGCCCGTGTTTCCCAAGTTGTATGTTAAATGGAACTAAGTGCCACGTAGAACTAAGTGCCACGTCATGGGTGACGGGGGCCACCTCTAGAGCCTACGGGGGCCACCTCTAGAGCCCATTATATGATTACATGATGTATGTTTGAGATTACATGGAACTAAGTGCCACGTAGAACTAAGTGCCACGTCATGGGTGACGGGGGCCACCTCTAGAGCCTACGAGGGCCACCTCTAGAGCCTATGGTTGATCACCTGCTTGTTTGATGCCTGAGTACACCACCCTATAGGCTCCATTACTAGGTCTAAGCGCAACTAATTTGACTGTAGCAACCATGTAGTAAAATGGATGCATGTCGTGCTACCTAGATAGTAATAACTACAAGACTTGAACTTGACACCTGTCACTTGATACTTGATGATATGATACATGAAACATGATACCTGAGACTTAAAGCCTGGAACTTGATACTTGGACTTGACATTTGAGACCTGACATTTGAAATAACATATGACACTAGACTTGAGGTTGTCGCTTGATATTAAATACCCTTATAGGTGTACCTAACATGTGTTTCACAACTAGCAGATGTTATCCAACCTAGTTATTAAGATTTTCCCTCTTGTTAGTTAGTCTTTGAATTTGCCTACTACTTCTTATAACTCTGTTTATTCTTGATTCCAACTCTTGTCTTTTCCTAACTTGTACTTGCTTTCACTATTTGTGGCCCTAGCTTGCACTAAGGGCATTTTCTCTTGTTTTCCCTTCGTTTTCCTGTTTATATTTATTAAGCAGACTTGGGAGACAAGCTATCTGCTGGAATTAGCGAGCAGACATTTCCGATTTTGCTTGGAGCAAGGACTTGTTTAAATAGTTGCTTTCCTTAAGGTATTTATTTCTTCTGTTGTTTAAGACTTGTTTCCGAATTTATACTTGATCCAGACATGGGAACTATTTGAATATTATTATTTGTTTAAATTGTTTCCTGTTGCTTAATAAGTTATTCATGCATGCTTGGTTATATATAAATCTGGTTATATTCTTGTTATGATGCTGAGTCGATCCTACAGCTTATGGATGATGTAAAAATCATTCGCTGGACTTCGTCACGTGCTCGTATTCCATATTTTTGGGAAGCGGGGCGTGACAAGGTTTTTAGTGGTATCAGAGCCAGGTTTGGCTAATGTGTTAGCTTAGCTAATACATTAGACAGGCTTGACTCAGTCAGGATTAACTCAACATTAAACAGGCCATGCAACCACATGAATAATTTAATAGTCAACTCGATCTGGATACAAGTCTTATTCCATCCATTTTGATCCCTTCATATTCACTTCTTTGATTCCTTGCTTCCTTCCATCTCTTACAGTCATCCTGATTTGTTAATTCCTTATTGGGTACAAATTTATTCTTCCGTACCCCTATTCTTTTGATTCTGATGCAAGCAATCTCTTATTTCTGCTTGCACCGTTAATTCCTTCTTATTTCAACTCGTGTGTCGTTTATTGCTTTCCCTTCCTTGCATTCATTTTTATTTGTTGATTCATATTGAGTATTATGTTGGTTATTTCTTTCCTGCTATATTCTCTTTAATTCCGATTTTGCCCTCGTCCTTCTTCCTTCGTATTCAATTCCTTAATTTTCTTTCGTCCCTTCTAGGCATCATTCTCTCTAACTCCTTATTGGGTGTAGCTTCATTTTTCTCCTACTTATTTTTCTCTTTATAATTATTTTTCCGAATACTTTCTATACTTCGATGATTAATTATTATATTTATTTTCGATCTTCTATAAAAATGTTTCTCAACAAAGATTTTATTATTTCGAACAATGATGTATTTTAACTTCACTTTTCATTGTTGATCGACTATATGTTTCTACTGGATTGTTTTATAAGACAAATTCTTATTTTGTTGCATCATACTATTATTGCTACTATTATTATTATTGCATTATTTCATGAATGCGTTGAATTCTACTTTGTCATGTATGTATTATCGTTATTATTAGTATTGTTGATATTTTTATGTTATTATTACCTGTATGATTATGACGATTTTTATTTCTGTTATTATTATTGTTATTATTATTATTTTGTACTATTATTACTAATTTTGTTATTATCATTGTTATTATTAGTTTTTATTGTCATTATTATTTTCTATTACTATTGGTGTTATTATCATGGATATTGTTACTGTTATTATTCCTATTAAAGCCATTAGTTTTGATATGTATTCTACCTTCTAATTATGAAGATTGAAGCTCAAGCCCTATATCCATTTTGCATTATTGTCTATCTTTATTTGGAGCCCATACTCTTTTTGATCTTGGCGTCCCATTCCTTTCTTCCTGCTCGGATCGTCGCTTGGTGTCACGTTGTCTACAACGACATGTCTGGAGCATGGAGTGTCACCATCAGAGTAGCGCAGCGGAAGCGTGGTGGGCCCATGACCCACAGGACCCAGAATCACGTTGTTGCTTCTCCTTCCTTGTATTTTGTTTTGTTCCATTCCTTGCACCATTTGCTGTCCCCTATCTCTTGCTTTTGTTCTCATCCATTGACTTATTGCGTGGTGCATCTTTCCCTTGTCGCTCCCTTCTTCGATTCCAGCTCTTTCTATTCGTTCACTTCCTTGCCTTGTTATCTTGCAAGTCTTGTGGTGTTCAGTGTTCTTCTTCGTTTTGATACCGGTTATTTCCTTCTTGCATTCCCTCCTGCCATCATGTACCCATTCATTATTGGATTCATTTCTTTCCTGTCTTCCATCTCCTTGGTTTCAGTTCTGCCTACTCCTTCATCGTATTTATTATCTTGCGTTATTTAGATCTTTTAGATACTGTTATTCTCTTTCATGCCATCCATTTGACCTCGTTGTTATCCACTCCCTTCTTATTTTGGTGTTACCACCAAGTTGACTTTTCTTTGGATCCCTTGTTTGTTACCCTCCCCTAAATTGCTTTTACCCTGTCCTATGTACCGCCTAAGTAAATTTCGAGGACGAAATTTTTGTGTAAGGTGGGTAGGATTTGTAACTCCTATTTCCCCGTATTTGTATTTTGTACTGTTTTGTGCCTTATTGTACTCTCTCTCGTCTATTTTTTGATATCATGTAATTTCTTCTGATTGAATGGAATTATTATTCTGGTCTCAACTCGAATTTGTGGGTTCTTTTGTCAAATTCGATTGTGTGCCATCTTGCACCGTTCTTCATGAGAAATAGACCGATTATTCTCGTTTATCTCTCTAATCCCCATTATTGTGCTCCTTGACCATTTCTTCTGTTGGGCCCTTTTTGAATCGGATCCCCTAAACTCTCAAACCCGCAAACCCGCTAACCTAGTATATAAACCCCTACCCTAACCCTAATCACCATATACTGTTTAAACCTAATTCTCTACCCCGCCGCTAATCACCTCCTTCACCCGTTTCCTTCGTCTCCATCTTCCGCCAACCAACCCAACTTCCGTCGCCCTTCCCGATCACCTTCGCCCACCATCACGACCCCGCTCCTCATCAGCCCCACCGCGGCAACAATCCGCCGCCGTCCTCACCATTGAACCACTCCGAAGACCCATCGCCATCGCACCCGAACCCAATCCACCTTCAACCTTCCGCCATTCCCTGTTTTCGCCCTCGACCAAAACCACCGCCGATCATATTCCCTCTGCCTCGTCGCCGCCTCCAACACCACCCTCTCCGCTGCTTCGCCAGACGCCGCCGAACCCCAACGCCGCTCCCGCTCTCACCCTCTGTTCGAACCCACGAACAGAGCAGCCATCGCCGCGCCGTCGCTTCTCGACGTCGTCGTCGCCGTCGCTGCACTCCGTCACTGCCGCAGTCGCCGCCAACGAAGCACCACGCCATTACCTCTCTCCCTCGCGCTCTACTCAGTCGAACGAAGAACGAAGAAGAAGATCGAACGAAGAAGAAGGAGGAAAAGGGCGGGAGCGAATCACCGCCGTCAGATCGCATCAAGATTCGCGCCGTGATCACCGTTCTGTGTTTCGCCACAGCAGATCCTGGATCCGTGTTCGCTGTTCTGGCCTGGGATCCGCTGTGTGGGAATCGATCTGGTTGGCTGCGTTCGCTGTTTCCTGTTTTGGCCACACCAGATCCGAAGCTGCTGTACGCTGTTTGGGCCGATCCTGTGTGCGGGGAAAACGCGATCTCCGATCAATTTTTGCACGCGCTTTTTGAGGACATCTTCGGGGATTTTTCTACTCAATTGCTTCAACAAGCGGAGCTTATAATCGTCAATTTAAGGCAAGTAACCTTGTACATCTTATTGTCCTAGTACAAGTCTCCTTGAAATACCACATATAGTTAGATTGTGACTCCCTTTGAAATATCATAGTAAATCAATTTGAACCTTCAAACTCACAAATCTAAGAGTCACAAAACTTCCTCGTATTAAATAATAATCAATTGGACTCTTTTATCTCCTTGAACACATGAATCACATGGACATATGAATTAAGGACCCCTAAAATTTGTAGACGCATATAAAGTTAGTATTTTGACGAATTTGCGACTATTATGACTTGAAAAATATTTATTAATTGCTGTTTGATCTCCATGATTATGTATTTATGCTACTTAACAACTTAGACACCAAATTACATATTTCCATGAAACCTTCATTAGTAAATAAATTCTGAATGTTGCTGTCTGAACATTCTTTTGCGGTTTCTACCCTTTTATCATTGGAATTTGGGCCCGAGCCCTGAATATAAAATGTAGATCCGGATGTGTAGATATCGATAGACTCCAAGTTGATCGAATTTGGAGCTACGGTTTAGGAGTTATGGCAGTTATACTGCAGCTGTGTCAGTAGACGCAGATTTGCAAAACTGCTGTATATATTTTCTTTGCAATTTATTTCAGCGGTGTAAACAGCGAGCGGTTGACTCCAAATTTTATATGTAGTTGCTGGACACCCTATAGGACATCTCCAATTTTTCTTAGAATTAATTTATATTATTTCACCCCTGTTTCACATGTATAAATACAAGAACACAAAATCTGCCTGAACAAATGTAACAAGCCGGGTTGAGGGAAAGACTATAGAGTGGACAACATAGGTAAGTGTACTCGGAAGGGGGCCCGTGTTTCCCAAGTTGTATGTTAAATGGAACTAAGTGCCACGTAGAACTAAGTGCCACGTCATGGGTGACGGGGGCCACCTCTAGAGCCTACGGGGGCCACCTCTAGAGCCCATTATATGATTACATGATGTATGTTTGAGATCACATGGAACTAAGTGCCACGTAGAACTAAGTGCCACGTCATGGGTGACGGGGCCACCTCTAGAGCCTACGGGGGCCACCTCTAGAGCCCATGGTTGATCACCTGCTTGTTTGATGCCTGAGTACACCGCCCTATAGGCTCCATTACTAGGTCTAAGTGCAATTGATTTGACTGTAGCAACCATGTAGTAAAATGGATGCATGTCGTGCTACCTAGATAGTAATAACTACAAGACTTGAACTTGACACCTGTCACTTGATACTTGATGATATGATACATGAAACATGATACCTGAGACTTAAAGCCTGGAACTTGATACTTGGACTTGACATTTGAGACCTGACATTTGAAATAACATATGACACTAGACTTGAGGTTGTCGCTTGATATTAAATACCCTTATAGGTGTACCTGACATGTGTTTCACAACTAGTATATGTTATCCAACCTAGTTATTAAGATTTTCCCTCTTGTTAGTTAGTCTTTGAATTTGCCTACTACTTCTTATAACTCTGTTTATTCTTGATTCCAACTCTTGTCTTTTCCTTACTTGTACTTGCTTTCACTATTTGTGGCCCTAGCTTGCACTAAGGGCATTTTCTCTTGTTTCCCCTTCGTTTTCCTGTTTATATTTATTAAGCAGACTTGGGAGACAAGCTATCTGCTGGAATTAGCGAGTAGACATTTCCGATTTTGCTTGGAGCAAGGACCTGTTTAAATAGTTGCTTTCCTTAAGGTATTTATTTCTTCTGTTGTTTAAGACTTGTTTCCGAATTTATACTTGATCCAGACATGGGAACTATTTGAATATTATTATTTGTTTAAATTGTTTCCTGTTGCTTAATAAGTTATTCATGCATGCTTGGTTATATATAAATCTGGTTATATTCTTGTTATGATGCTGAGTCGATCCTACAGCTTATGGATGATGTAAAAATCATTCGCTGGACTTCGTCACGTGCTCGTATTCCATATTTTTGGGAAGCGGGGCGTGACATATACTCACACCAAAAATGGCTAACCCCTTAGTGTTTGGGGGGTTAGGGGAGTCTGAGGACTACCCTAGATCCCCCACTGTTGCAGGTACTCATCAGTGCAGAGGTGAGGCGTGGATGGGTAGGATAAATTTTTAAATTAAAAATTTGTACTATTTAGTTATAGAAATAGTAAAATTTATGCTTTAAATTGTATTATGGGTGTATAAGTATGTATATGACGAAGATGAGTATAGTGTGAGGTGATGTGGTATGTTTGTGACCCGTACCCACCTCGTTGTGGAGTACCGGGCTCTGTGGTAGGTTTTACAAGGATTTTTCTAAAAATTTACCTCGTTTTTCAAAGAAATTTATAGTTTTTAATTGATATTTGATAATCCGTTATGAGTTTGGCTCTCAGAGCATTATATTATATATATTGCCTGTGTGTATCTGCTCATTTTGGCCTGGGGAGCCCATGAAAATATTATGTGGATTGTGAGCTACGGAATTTTGAGCAAAATTCCGTAAGCTTTTTGTGTTTCGGGGCAAAATTTACAGGGGAGATTCTGCCAAAATTTTCCCTGAAATATAACTTACTTAGTTTATGATCAAAGTGATATCGAAATTGAAAGAATTGAATTTGGAGACTTAGTTAAAAAAAAAAAGGGTTGGGGTGTTACAATCTTATTTTAGACCATTGATTCATATGCCATGTTGATTTGAGTAACCCATATATCCCATGCTTTGTATGCCATTTTAGATTGAACCGTTTGTGGTTAACTTGCTTGATAGAATGCCTAAAAGAACTTTTGTTTGCTGCTGCCTTATTTTTGTATAGTAATTTCGACCCTGTTAACATCAGTAAAATAAATAACTTTGTGAACACGATTTGTTTTCTAGTTTTCAGAACTTTTGACGGATCTGAATTCCGATTTTTGATGCATTAGTTATTGCTGTTTTACTGCTGTCATATCGTATATTCCAGATTCTGAACTATGTGATTTCTGTATAAAATATTATTTTAAAACTGATATTAAAAGTATAATTTGAACTCTATATTTTGCTGAGTATGTTTAGACATGATTGGTATCAGTCCCAAATTTTTGTAGAATTAACTATTGATATATACATCTCATTTCATACTTATGAAACTAGTCGATATATTTCCAAACTGCATGCTGTTTAGTAAAGAACTATGTTTTCAACCTGATTCTATTCATTTTTTATGAAAACTTTGTAAATATGAACTGTAGCCTGATTTGTCCATTTTATCATCCTTTTGACGAATTTGGATTTCGAATTATATTTTATAAATTATCTCTTTTTTTTGTATTGCTATGTCTGAACTTTCAGAATTGAGATTTTGTTGCATTACTCTGTTTTCCCAATTTGGTTGACTATACTATCTGTAATATAATTTTATGATATTTTATATTTTGAAACTAGATATGTTAGGGAATCTTCCATATTTTTCTCAGATTTAATTATGATTTTTTTAAAACCTTTTCATGCTTAAAAACCAGATTTTGCATTTTCTAGCTGAACATAACTTCTGCATTAAACGCTGTTTACAACCCTATTTCTGTGGCTGATATGGGACTTATATATATGTGCTGGAATTGGAAGAGAGTCTAGTTTCTAGATTTTCTGAAGGATCTAGATTTTCTGTTCTATAGCAACGGGAATCTCGGATTTGGTACAATTGTGTCTTGCTGTCCAGAACTAAAAGTTTCGTTGTTTTGATTGTTATGAGTTGTTTTATCAACCGTTTGTGTTTCATAATTCATCTTAGACTTATCCTTTGTTCTTACCATATCTTTAGCCTACCTGTTTGTATTCATTCACACATGTTTAATAATAATGAAAACTAATCAAGCCGGGATTTTAAAGGAAAAGATCGAGTAGTGGACAATATAGAAATGCATATTCGGAAGGGAACTAGTTTTCCCACTGTTTACTGTGGTACCTACTATTTATCTCTGGATTCATGAGGGCATGATCCATGGCACTGTTGGATGTTGAAGTTACTGTTACTGTTTGTCAGAATATACTGCCCTATAGAAGTCCACTACGAAATCTTAAAACGAAATTGTTTGATATAACAATCATGTGGTAAAATCTGAGACGTATGAAGTGCTACCTAGTTAGTAATGAACATTAGACATAAGAATAATTGTTTCATTGTCACATTTTGTTACTGTTACTGTTGATCCATCATGTTACTGTAACTGTTGACGACTTACTGTTACTATTACACTCTTACTGTTATTCCGCTCTTTACTGCCATCTTTAGACTGTTATGTTTGTTTCCTTCTCCATGTTAGTATTCCCTGTTTAGTTTACTTTTTCCCTTCCATTTTCCTACTTGTACTGTTTGCGGCCCAGAACTTGCATCTAACGGGCGCTATGTTTTCCTGTCTTCCTATTTTCCTTGTAATTATCATATGAGCAGGTTTTGCTGATCAATTGCCTATAGGAGTTGGTGAGCAAAAGTTTTGAGCTGCGCATTGGAAAATTTGTTAAAATGTTTTGATGAACTATTTTATATTCATGAATTGTATTGAGACTTGTATTTGGACTTGTAGTCCTAGGATTATTGTTTTATTTTGGATCTCGTATTTGTTGGGATATTTATTATTGTTGCAATAAATACTGTTGAGTTATAATTGTTTTTGCATGCCTGATTGAGTATGTTGCTATATTTATTGCTGTGATGAGTCAAACAGATCCGTACAGCTTATGAATGGTAAAAACTATCCACCGGGCTTAGTCACATACCGTATTCTGTATTCTTTTTGGGAAGTGGGGGGTGACAAGTACAATCAGAATAAATACCCAGAAGAAATAAATACATACAAAAATACAAGAAACGAAAATATAGGGGTTACAATATGGTACTGAGTGGTGGCCATGATTGTTATTAAGGTCTTCAAAATTTGCAGGTAACAGTGATACAGTTGTTATTCTTTAAATTATAATTATAGGGGTTACAATATGGTACTTAGTGGTGGCCATAATTGTTATTAAGGTCTTCAAATTTGCAGGTAACAATGATACAATTGTTATTCTTTAAATTATAATTATTATTTGATAAACTACACACAGCAAAATTGAACATGCATGCTCAATTGTTGATATTAGTAATTCTTATATTTACCCTCAATATTTTGTTGTCAGCTCTATTTGTTAGACTACCCAGATAAAATTGGAACCTAATTAGTCATATATTTTTATTATTTGAGTAAGAATATATATAATTCTATATCTATATTAGTTATATTATAGTTAGATAATTTAGTTTAGCTATATCAATAGATATCTATACAATATATATAATTTAGTTTTAGTTATATAATCCGAACGATCTATGGATTTGTTGAATTTTGAAATGCTTGATGTTTTTGGTATTTAGAAATCTTAGAATATTACATGATGTATATATATATATATGGACAAAAATATACATGTGAGGTTCTACCGAAATTTTAGGAAAATTGTTGATTACGTTTCAACTTACGGTTACCATTTTCAGGGGCGAAGCCAGAACAATTTTGTTAGGGGGGCCAAGAAAAAATCATGTAACTATATAAATATAGGGGTTTTCCTACATGGGTCACTAATAAATATGGAAATTCCATATACCTCACTCACAATTTGATATTTTCATATAACTCACTCACAATATTGACCAATACAAAAAAGGTGCTTTTTTTTGCTATTCACTCTACTTATGCTAAATCTTACCCTAGGTTAAAAAATGACTATTTTGCCCTCATTTTATGGTTAGGGTTAGAGATTTAGGGTTTAGGGTTAAGGGTTATGGGTTTAGGGTTAGGATTATTTTAGGGTTAGGGTCAGGGCTAGGGTTAACCTAACCCTAACCCTAGATTTTAAAAGGAAGGCAAAGAAATCATTTTCAAACTCAGTAGAATGACAATAGTCCAAACCCTGAACCTTAACCCTTAATTTTAAAAAGGCAAAATTGTCATTTTTAAACTTGTGGTAAAATTTAACATAAGAAGAGTGACACAATAGTGAGTGAGTTATATGGAAATATCAAACTGTGAGTGAGGTATATGGAATTTCCATATTTGTTACTGACCTATGTGGAATTAGCCCATAAATATATAGGTGTTTTTTCATATATATATTTTTTGGCAAACCATAAAATTTAATAGATTTAAGAAGGATTTTCAAAATAATTACAAAAATTTTAGGGGGGGTTTCAAAATTTTGGCCCCCACATTGCTCCGCCCCCTAAACATTTTTATTTTAAGAATAACTTTCATGCATATATTTTTTTAAGAATAAAGTACGTCAATTAACATATTCCAAGAGAATGTATTATTTTTCTTAAAGGGTATGTGCTATATTGCACAGGGTTATACTAGTTAAAATGTATTAGTTAAAATGTATGACAATCATGTCTATATATATACTTATGCCTTATAAGACATCTAATTTTATGAAATATCTCTTCAATTTCACAGTTTACTCTTTTGACCCCTACATTGCTCCGCCCCCTAAACATTTTTATTTTAAGAATAACTTTCATGCATATATTTTTTGAAGAATAAAGTACGTCAATTAACATATTCCAAGAGAATGTATTATTTTTCTTAAAGGGTATGTGCAATATTGCACAGGGTTATACTAGTTAAAATGTATTAGTTAAAATGTATGACAATCATGTCTATATATATACTTATGCCTTATTATGACATCTAATTTTATGAAATATCTCTTCAATTTCACAGTTTACTCTTTTTTTCTTCTTGTGTACATAAAATAATCAAGCCCATGAAGACCAGAAAGCCAAAGCCCAATCCAGACCATAAAGTTCAGTGCGCACTAGTTTTCAGCCTGGGCCTCAAAATGTCAACTCAGAATTCGGAATCAACATAATTCATAGTAAAATCATCAATTAATTATCCACAGTAAAACCATCAATAATACACAGTAAAAACCAACAACAAATCACAGTAAAAATGTGCCACAAGAACAATCATAATTCACACCAGTGAACCTGCAAGCAGCAAGATCAATCAATCTATTGGGCCATGAACCAATTTAACAAAACACTTCCAGTATTACGAACAAAAGACAGTCAAAATTAATGCGTAGTTCACCTAAACCTTCTTATTTTCATCCATGTTCAATAACCATGTGTAAATCGTACAACCTAACCTAGTATCATTTTGTGCCAAACTGTATTTTTTTTCACACTGCCAGGTTTTTTTTTTTTCCCCCCTTGTCTTTGAGTTAATGGACTGGATACAACAATTCCTAACACTGCACAGTCTGAGATCACTTCCAGCCATCTTTCACCATCCGGTTTTTCTCAAGGATGAACATCCCTTCTTTATATTTCTGAGTTTCTTCGAATGCTTTCTCCTACAGATAATATATAATAATAAGCTGTAGCTATACATGTCGAATTTTCAGAATTGATAATGTTTTTAAATTATCTGCAATGGAAATGAATGCTCAATTTTTAGTTCAAACACCAATACCATCCCTAACTGTTAGCAATTAAGTTGCTGTAGCTAGTGGTGCCCATTCCACTTTACATGTGTTCGAAAGTAGGACAAAGTTTATGTAATGGAATCTGTCAATGCAGAAAATATTGGCGCATCTATCATATGATGGTGCAGTAAGTGCTATACAATGACAGGTGAAAATACTCAACTACCAGATTGCATTGTGGCTAAATGCCAGCTGCTTAACACAATAATTTACAACTTAGTAAGTCCACAAGAATAGGCAATTTGAGGATGCAACCCAATGATGCAATAACAGGAGATGCACATTGAGTTCATAACACTGCACAGTCTAACATCTGAGCTATGATATGCTACAAAGATAGCAATCTCATAGTTGTGAAGTAAATCAGAATGTCAAATGGGTAAAGAGGTTGTGTACCTTGTGCATTTGTATTTTAAAGCCATGTCCATGTTTGTGCCATCCAGCAAAGTCTTTCTTTCACATGGCACAGTTTCAAATATTTATAATGTTAAATAATACAAGCGGTGAGAAGGAGATGGATTACTAATTATGCAATTCAATAGTAAACTTAATGCAATCCTCATTTGAGGTGAACTATGGGCCTGCCTTATCTAAGAACGAATTAAAGAAAAAATAAAGATCACTTTCAGTAAGTTCCTATAATCACAAATGCTAGCACCCAAACACATACACTGACTGGTTGTAGGGTTATAAAATTTCCCTTCTTTTTCAAGGGTATTTTTCCACATACTAAGTTAATAACTCAATGCACATCTCCCCTCTAACCATCATGATGAACGCCGATATCCGTGTCTTAATAGGTTACCTTAGTTTCTCCTCGGTCTTCTATTTAATTGTAAAATTGAACTCACAACATAATAAATAAACATGGTGGTTGACAAGTGAGTGTTTCCTTCGTTTGTCTGAAAAAAAGAATAATAGTGTGTGGTCAAGATTTTCATCCATAATAACCAGTGATTAACTTTGACATTGAAGCCAAGGTTCTTATAGCCAACTAGATTAACTTGTAATGCTCTTTTTTAAAGTCTAATTGATATGTTGCACTATTCACTTGTAGGTAAAAATGGATTTAATCATCTAGTAAAACAGCTTGTATATTTGTGTTTGTGTAATCCAAGGTCTTTTTTTTATAGTGAACAAGGTTACTATTGACCCACAATTTCAACTGTCTCTAAGGAAATTTAGATGCAAGACTTTCATACAATTGCATTATCAATGGGAGAAACATTCCACATTCCAAATACTGAACGCAGAAAAAAGCCAATGTAGACCTATCTTCTGCATAATGTAATTCAACATTATAAGCTGAAGAGAGTTATGCTTATATAAACAGAGAGGAAACTAATTCATAAGCTACTTACATATCTCCAGCCCAGTAATTGTTGGCAGCAGCTGCAGTAAATGTCATTCACTGTATGCAATCCAGTCATCAGGTGTCGATCTTCATTGGGGCCCAGAGAAATATTTGCCCTGAAAATGAATTGTATATCAGAATTTGTGCAAAATTGATCTTGTACCATACAATAAAATATTTGGAACTTTACGTTTAAATCGATCTTATATCATACAACAAAAAATGAATTGTCAGTAACAAAATAAGGAAGATGACGTGTGCAATGTATCGGTCATATGCACAGGGCAGTAACTTCAGTCCATTACTAAGAAAATTAGACATTGACACTTTTCAAGCGAACAATGTACTAAATAATGTGGCATATATATGAAATCTGAATGTTCTGCATATTTTGCTGATCTGGTCATCTGTAGCACTAACCAATAATTAACGTAAACATGTAATCGTGGAATATAACAATTCATATGGACGAAATTTGTCAAAAGTCAAAGCTATATGATGTGCAAAACAAAGCTGTTCTGTGTAATTTATGCCCATACCAAGGATGGCAGTGGACAGTGTCATAGTTAGATGACTTAGATCAGTACAAACTCATACCCGCAAAAACTCATGATTCATCGACTCAACCACAGATATATTGATCATATCTATGAAATCTGAATGTTCTGCAATTTTTGCAAATCTGTCAGACTAACATACGTCAACGTAAGCTTGTAATCTCCGTACATAACAATCCACCTAGACAAACAAAATCCAGCTATGAATCTAGGGGTTACACCCAAATTAAAAATGTGAAATGTAACATATGAAATGCAAAACAAGTCCTGTGTCATCTATACCTATACCAAGGATGGCAGTGGATAAAGCCATGGTTAGGTCAGGACAAACTCATGCCCACAAAAACCCACCATTCCTCCAGTCATATCCACAAAAGAGCCTAACCTCCTGAAGTAATTCTTGCTCTAACTTCTCAGACTACTTCTCAGCTATGAAGCACGGATACAGGTACGGGGTGCGGGTACATGGATACGTGATTTTACAAAAAAGTAGAATATGGGTGATTTAGTGGGTACGTTAAATATAAAATATTTTATATTATATCCAAAAATAACAAAACAATGTTCAAAATGCCTTTCTCCATGGGGATTTACATGAAGTTGTCTATATGGAACCTCCCCCTGGTCTTCGCCGACAAGGAGAGAATCTTGTATGTCGACTCAACAAGTCTCTTTATGGTCTGAAACAGGCCTCAACAAATTGGTTTTCCACCTTCTTAGCCACTATTCAAGAAAGTTGGTTATTCACAATCCAAAGCTGACTACTCTCTTTTCACTAAAGCTCAAGATACTTATTTCACTATGGTTCTCATTTATGTTGATGACATACTTCTCACTGGCAATAATCTTCAAGAAATGGAACGACTTAAAAAATTCCTTCTTAAACACTTCCGCATGAAAGATCTTGGCGATTTGAAGTATTTTCTGGGCATCGAGTTTTCACGATCCAAGAAAGGAATTTTCATGTCTCAAAGAAAATATGCTTTGGATGTCTTAGAAGATTCAGGACTCATGGGGGCACAAGAAGAAAATTTTCCAATGGAACAAAATTTGAAACTCAATCCCACAGATGGTTCAGCATTAAGCGACCTGACCAAATACAGAAGATTAGTGGGAAGATTAATTTATCTTACCGTGACAAGGCCAGACAGTTTACACTGTCCGCACTTTAAGCCAGTTCATGCAGGAGCCTAGAAAGCCACATTGGGATGCCGCTCTTCGGATTCTCAGATATATTAAGGGTACGCCTAGACAAGGTTTGTTGTTCCGTTCTGCAAACAACTTTGATCTCAAAGCATATTGTGATTCTAATTGGGCAGGTTGCAACTTCACAAGAAGATCAGTTACGGGGTATTGTATTTTTCTTGGGGATTCTCTTATTTCATGGAAGTCTAAGAAGCAAGCAAATGTAGCTGTTAAGATAAATCAAAGAGAAATGAAGACAATACTGAATATTGAATTGAGTTCAACCAAGTACAATACCACCTATATATAGGAGATGAACAAATATCAAAACAACTCTACAACCAATATGGGACTATAATAATATCTAACACCCCCACTCAAATTCACGATGGGTCAAACAGTGTGAACTCTACAACCAATATGGGACTATAATAATATCTAACACCCCCACTCAAATTCACGATGGGTCAAACAGTGTGAGTTTGTCTACTAAGTATCTAAATCTCTGAACATATGGAATTTGGTGAAGAAGTCTGCAGTCAGCTGGAAAGATGTAACAGAATGGAGAGAAATGATCTCTGCCTCAAAGCGCTCACGAACATAATGTCAATCAATCTCTATATGCTTCGTTCGCTCATGAAAGACCGGGTTGCTTACAATGTGCAATGTACTCCGGTTATCACAATGAAAAGGAGTAGCTCCTGTAAGAGTGACACTCATATCTGATAACAGTCAACGAACATGAACAATCTCTCTAGTAGTAGCTGTCATTGCTCTGTACTCAGCTTCAGTCGAAGAACATGCAACAACTGCATGTTTCTTACTTCGCCATGAGATCAGCGAATCACCAAGAAACAGACGGAAACCGGTGGTAGACCGTCTAGTAGTAAAATCACCTGCCCAATCTGAATCAGAATATGCACTCAGCTCTAATTTGGTTGTAGCAGGCATGAATAATGAGGAGTAATAGTACCCCGAAGATATCTGAGAATACGAAGAAGAGCACCGTAGTGAACTGATGTAGGAGCAGAAACAAACTGACTGACAACACTGACTGCGTGAGCAATATCGGGTCTGGTCATGCATAAGTAGACAAGTTGTCCAACAATTTGTTTGTATCTAGTGGGATCAGGAAGGAGCTCACCATCAGTGGGACAAAGCTTCACAAGAAGCTCTAAGGGTGTATCGGCTGATCTACTGTCAGAAAGGTATGCAGCGGAGATAATATCTGATGTGTATTTCTGTTGAGAAATGAGTATCCCCCGAGATATATGAGCAATCTCTAGGCCCAGAAAATAACGTAGTCTGCCAAGGTCTTTCATATGGAACTGCTGATGAAGGTATTTCTGGGTAGATGTAATGCCCACAGAGTCATCCCCAGTAATGATCATATCGTCAACATAAAGTAATAGAATTACCCTCTCCTGCGGTGATGACCGCATAAACATAGAATGGTCCTGAGAACTCTGACTAAAACCAGCCTTGGTGATGACAAGGCGAAAACACTCAAACCAGGCTTGAGGGGCCTGCTTCAAACCATATATAGCTCGATGCAACCGGCAAACATGATGAGGATTAGGGAGGCCAGGAGGAGAATCCATATGAACAACCTCAGATAAGGTACCATGAAGAAAAGCATTCTTCACGTCCATCTGGTATAACAGCCATTGGCGGATGGCTGCAACAGCAAGAAGAGTGCGAATAGTAGTCATCTGTGCAACGGGAGTAAAGGTTTCATCATAATCAATGCCATGCTCCTGAGTAAATCCTCTGGCTACTAGACGAGCCTTGTGTCGCTCAATAGATCCATCGGACTGATATTTGACATTGAAGATCCACTTGCAGCTAATAGGCTGAACGCCCTCTGGCAGAGGAACAACATTCCAAGTGCTAGTCTGATCAAATGCACTGAATTCCAATGCAATAGCTTTCCTCCATTCAGGATATTGAATTGCGTCTTGATAGGTTCTGGGCTCACGTGTAGAATGTAGAGTGTGTAGCAGTGAGATATGCATGAAACTGTGGTGAGTAGGAAGCTAAGATGGCAAAACCAAATTGGTCAGAAGGACCAGTGGCATCAGGTGTATAACGTGCCGGAAGAATACCAGAAGTGGAACGGTTAGACTGATGAAGAGGTGGTGGACTGACAGGGTGTGGGGGTGAGGACGGTGGAGTAGGTTCATGTGTCGGTGGAGAAGTAGGTTGGATGAGTACTAGCTACTGTGGGGATGCACGTGGTGTTTCGGTAAGGGGAACAACAGGTATAAGGACTGCAGGAGATGTGAATGGAGCCAGAGGAGTGGGATCAAAAGGAATGTGGGAAGGTAAAGTCGGGGGGCTAGCAACAACTGAGAAATCGAGAAATCTAGTATCCTCGGGGGGGTCAGGTAGTAAAGGGAGTCTTCCACAAAGGATACATGTCGAGAAATGCGAACACGACCCGCTGATGGATCAAAACAACGATAACCTTTGTGTTCAGGACTGAGACCTAGGTGAACGCACTTAACAGCACGAGCGGAGATCTTCGTGCGCTCAGTAGGAAGGAGAAGAACGTAACAGGTGCACCCAAAAGTACGGAGCATACTGTAGTCAGGAGGTGAATGATAAAGAGTCTCCTCATAAGGCGTCGTACCAGCTAGGACAGACGAGGGAGTAATATTGACAAGACTAACAGAGGTCATAATGGCTTCAGCCCAGAAAGAACGAGGAGCAGAAGAGGAGAGTAAAAAAGCGCGAGCCGTCTCAAGGATGTGACGATGCTTGCGTTCAGCTACACCATTCTGCTCATGTGTGTGAGGGCATGATTGTTGAAAAAGGGTGCCGTGAGACTGAAGGATCGATCTCATAGTGGTGAAAGTGTACTCACGTGCACCGTCCGATCGAAAATTCTTAATGCGCACACCGAACTGAGTATGAATCATAATTGTAAAGAACCGGTAAATATCAGGTATCTCAGATCGCTGACGCATAAGAAAAACTCATGTATGTCTAGTGAAGTCATCGATGAAGACAACATAATAGAGATAGCCTTTCCACGAAGCTACGGGAGAGAGTCCCCATATGTCAGAATGAACAAGTTGAAAAGGATGAGTGGCTTCCGAAGTTCTTTCGTGACTAAAGGGTAGGGCAATGTGTTTGGCCAAATGACAACCATGACAATCAGATAAATGTTTAAGTGAGAGAACCAAGGGCACCACTGCGAGCTATAGTTTGGAGTCGGGATGCGCTAATATGACCTAAACGTCTGTGCCACAGATCAGCATCAGAGGAAACAATACCGACAAAACTAGGAGAGTGGTGTGCACGAAGAAAATCTAGATAATATAGACAACCCTGACGACTAGCATGCCTAAACTCATCACCGGTGGAGGAATCAGTAATAGAACAACCTAAAAAGTCAAAAGTAACGAGAAGATCACTATCGCACAACGCACTAATACAAATAAGATTTATTGATAAATGAGGAGCATAGAATATATGGTAATGTGAGAGTGGGAGAACTAATTGTTCCTGAGTGTGTAATAAAAAGGGGTGAGCCATCAGCTATGTGTAGAGATGGAAAGTGAGAGGAAAGTACTGTGCAGGTGGTGAATAGTGTCTGATTACTAGTGAGAGGATGTGATGCACCAGAATCTAAAATTCAGAACGAATTCATACCGGGAGTGGCAGAAAGTACAGGATCAGAGGAGCCAGCATTAATAGACTGACCCATGAGCTGTAGTTCCAGCTGTGTGAGGCGTTGCTGAAGATGAGCACAATCAGTAGGAGATGGCAAGGCTAGAGTGACGGGCACGGCCGAGGATGTGAGGGACGACGCACTGCGAAGGCTGCTGTGACTGAGAGCACAATGTGGAGGGAGATGCTGCTGGTGTCTGAATCGGTTTAGGGAGCAGGACGGTGCTACCGGTGTCGGAAGTAGAGGTGAGGTAGGGTGAGCAATGACATTAGGAGAAGGTAAGAGGCCGGAGGCAGACTGAAAGTGATGCTGCTGCTGTTTGAATCAGGAGGAGGAACGAGAGGCCGTTGCATCGAGGAAGTCAGTAGAGGCGGAAATATGCGGGAGACTGAGATTCCATCAAGTAGTAGTAACTGTATATATATATATATATATAAAATAATAATAACATTTTTTTGACTTTTTTTTGACTTTTTTGACTTTTTTCGACTTTTTTTTTACTTTTTTTTTGATTTTTTTGATTTTTTTTATAACAATGGGCCGGGTTTGGGTATTACACACTTAATAAAGAAAAAAACAGAAAAGAAAAAAAACAGTTAGGGTTTGAAGAAAGAGGGAAGAAGAGAGAGGTGGTGCTGGGGGAGCACAGGGCGACAGGGAGCACGGGGGGGGGGGGGGGTCGGACCACTGTGGAAGCGGCGACGGCAGAGGACGGCGTCGCAGATGGCGGCACTGTGGTGGTCGTCGATCGGACGGGAGGAGCAGTAGGGGGATTTCGGGTTTTGGGTGCTGTCGACGTTGAGGACAGAGGAGGATGTGCAAGCCCAGATCACCAGTATGCACACCCAAGGACTTCAGATGCAATCGCAGATCGATAGGATCCAAGCCATGGTGAAGCGATTGATGCCTTTAATGGAAGTGGGAGGAAGCTGTGTTCCAAAATCGACTACGGCTCCAACAAGAACCCAATCATCATCACCTCCCTCTCCTCCCGCTACCGCTACATGTTGATCCAAATCCATAGAATTGGATCTAGCTGCAGCTCAGGTAGAGTCAAGCTGAATAAGCTCTGGTTGAGCAGCGTATCAGCGATGTATCAGTGAGAGTGCAAGTAATGTTTTAGTAGGGATTAGTTTGTAAAGTGAATGATAAACTTTCACTAAATACCCTGTAAATAATCAGTGCGTATCGCACGTAGTATAGCTGTAATTCCCTGGTTGGTGGGTGACGGTCCGAAGGGGCCCACTCCTAACTAATTCTGTTAGGAGTGTGAGTGGGTTGTTTTCTTTCTCCGTGCTTCGCACGTGTCTTCCAAATTGTACAAAAGGCGCTAGCCTAATTCATTTTCAGACATGAATAGTAATCAAGACGAATTCGTCTTCTGTTCGTCAATTTCTTCCTTCTCTCATCTAAAGCTCAACCTAGGGTTTGTAGGTCGATGGTGAGAAGACGACCAGCCGCATTCCCACACGCTGCCGGAGGTCGAGTTGGAGCAATGGTATCAGAGCCAGATCTGGGAACGGCGCTCGATCAAGAAGAGGATCTATAAGCAATTCCAAGGACTGAGAATCCCATCGGATCTGGAACTGGACTTAGATCTGGTTCTAGACAGCGGGATCAGATTGCGCGAGCGGCCGCTGGTGACGGTGATGCTGCTCACAAGCAATCCAGTCTTGAATCTAGGATCGACTGGATGGAGAGAGCCATCGAGAAGCTATTGGAAGATTCTACGCGTCGACATTACTCTCATCGAGCTCTTCCAGAGTGGCAACCAGAAGGAAGTGAGAACGAATCTGAAGGAAGTGGAAGTATTCGCAGATCTCCAGGTGTTCGAGATCGGAATGTTAATAGACAGAGGGAAGAAAGGGCTAGAGAGCGGTATTTGGAATACCAAGGAGATTTCAGAGAAAGGCAGGAGCCAAGGCATGGACGACAGCATCAAGGTATATCTAGTACTTTTTTCCCGAAGCATCCAAAGATAGATTTACCTAGTTTTGATGGCACAAATTGGGTGTACCACATGGAGCACTATTTCCACACTCAGGGAGTGAGTTATTATGAGAAATTGCCCTTTTGTGTTTACTACTTGAAGGGAGAGGCATTGTTATGGTGGAGGTGGTATGAGCAACAAGAGAATGGTGTGATTGATTGGGAAATGGCGAAGGAGCTGTTCTGCAATTTGGCCCTTCTGAGCTAGATGATCCTGAGGCTACCCTATACAAGCTACAACATAGTGGTTCTGTCTTAGAGTACCATAGGGAATTTCTCAAATATAGCCATCTAGTGAAGAATATTGCTATGTCCTCCTTGGTAAGCTGCTATATCTCTGGTCTTAAGACAGAATTGAGAAAGGAAGTGAAGTTGAAGCACCCCCAGAATGTCCTTGAGGCTTATAGAGAAGCAATAGTTAGGGAGTCAATTTTGGAAGATCACAAGAAGGCTTGGAAAAACTCAGGGTTCACTAGGAACACCTCAAGTGCTGCTGCACCTTTTCAATACCACAAAGCTAATGTAGCTGCAAACCCTCCCCTGTCCAACAAACCCCATACTCCAACCACATTACCAGCAGTTAACCCCTCAACTATCCAAGCTAAAACCAAGGACTCATAGGTGTTGCAATATATGAAGGAGAGAAGAGAGAAAGGGCTTTGTTTCCACTGTGATGAAAAGTTTGTGAAAGGGCACAAGTGTGTAGGGAAAACTTTTATGCACATGATGTGGGCCTATGAAGGAAGCTCTTTCATGCAAATGCTTGGGGCTTTTGATGATGAGTCATTGGAGTATGAGTTGAAGGTGGAAGAAGAGCCAGACAGGGAGGTGGAAAGTGAGATTTGCCATGAGAGAACTCCAAAAGCTGACCTAGCTACTATATCCTTGAATACCCTGGCTGGAGGTACTGGTTCTAGAACCTTTAGAGTTTGTGGTGCAATTAAATCTACTCCAGTGTGTGCATTAATAGATTCGTGAGCTACACATAACTTCATTGAGGAGTTAGTAAAAAGAATCAATTTGCCTATTAATACTGCTATGCAGTTGGAAGTGACAGTACCAGGGGACAAATTGCTATATAGTGGGGGATTATGTGAAAGGGTCAAATTCACATGTCAGGGAGTGCCAATTGTAGCTGATTTCTATGTCTTAGCTATGGATACAAGTCAACTGGTGTTAGGTGCTCAGTGGATGGAAACTTTGGGAGATGTAGTTTGGAACATGAAGGAGAAGAAGATGAGATTTTAAGTAGATAGCAAGCAAAAGGAGTTGTTGGGCATATTGCCAAGAGAGCTCGAAGTGACTACTGCTAAATCAATACACAAGAGTCTCCATGTTATGAAGGGTGATTGGCTTCTTCAATTAACAGGCACTGCACCAAATTCTACAGCTATAGAAGGTGACAAGCATACTCTACTGGCAGTACAACCTGAGATCCAACAGGTATTGCAGAATTTTGATGTGATTTTTAAAGAGAATCTTACCTTACCTCCTCCTAAAGCTTGTGACCATAGTATCCCCCTTGTCCCTGGAGCTAAACTTGTTAGTCAAAGACCCAATAGACACCCTTGGCATCAAAAAAAATGAGATAGAGAGACTGGTAAAGGAAATGTTGCATAGTGGAATTATCAGACCAAGTTACAGCTCATACTCTTCTCCAGTGGTGATGGTTAAGAAGGCTGATGGAAGTTGGAGAATGCGTGTGGATTATAGGGGCCTCAATGACATCACTGTTAAAGACAAATACCCCATTCCAATTATAGATGAGCTTTTAGATGAATTGCAAGGGTCAACCATATTTAGTAAGTTGGATTTGAGGAGTGGATATCACCAGATTAGAATGAGAGAAGAAGGCATACACAAAACTGCTTTTCAAAAACATGAAGGCCACTATGAATACCTGGTGATGCCTTTTGGGTTGTCCAATGCTCCTGCCACTTTCCAATCTTTAATGAATGATCTCTTTAGACCATATTTGAGGCAATTTGTATTGGCCTTCTTTGATGACATTTTGGTTTACAGCCCAGATTTGAGCACTCACTGCAAACATTTAGAAAAAGTACTCCAAGTTCTACGAAGCCATCAGTTGTATGCTAAGGCTAGTAAGTGCCATTTTGGAGTGGAGCAGGTTGGGTATTTGGGGCATGTAGTGTCTTCAAGAGGGGTGGCTGTAGATCCAAATAAAGTTGCAGCTGTTAAAGATTGGCCTAGACTAAAAACACTTAAAGCTTTGAAAGGATTTCTTGGGTTGACTGGGTACTATAGGAAATTCATAGCCCATTATAGCACACTCACTTGGCCATTAGTGAAGCTTACAAAGAAAGGAGCCTTTCTATGGACAGCTGAATCTCAAGAAGCATTTGAAGAGGTGAAGAGAGTTTTGACTTCTCCTCCAGTGTTGCAACTCCCAAATTTTTCATTACCTTTTGTCCTTGAATGTGATGCTTGTGGCACAGGAATGGGGGCTGTTTTGATGCAAGAAAACCACCCTATTGCTTTCCTTAGTCAGGAGTTGAAGGGTAAGAGAAGGCTCCTATCTACATATGAAAAAGAAATGTTAGCAATCCTTCTAGCAGTTCGAAAATAGAGGCAATATCTCTTGGGAAGAGAATTCATCATCAAGACTGACCATAAGCCTCTCAAGCACCTTTTAGAGCAAAGATTGTATACTGAGGCACAGCATGAATGGCTGATTAAGCTACATGGGTATCAGTTTACCGTAGAGTATAAAAAGGGCAGGGACAATTTGGTTGCAGATGGTCTCTCTAGGAAATATGAGGATAAAGAAGGAACTCTATTTGCCTACACTATTGTTCATCCCAAGTGGTTGAGCTTGGTGCAGCAGGAAGTCACTACAAATTCCTTTTATAAAGATGTTAAACTCAAAATTGAAGCTGGAGATACCAACTATGGCTTGGTGAATGGAGTGTACTTCTACAAAGGGAGGGTCCTTTTGAGTCCAGATTCAAGCTTGAGGCAATGGTTCTTATTTGACTCTCATTCAACTCCCTAGGGTGGACATGTTGGCAGGATAAAGTTTGGCCTTCACTCAAGAAAGTAGTATACTGGAAAGGGATGAAGAGTGAAATGGACTTTATTAGGTCCTGTGATGTTTTCCAAAGAAATAAATACTTGAGCACAAGTCCAGCTGGTCTATTGCAACTTTTACCAATTCCAAATCAAGTTTGGGAGGATATTAGCATCGATTTTATTGAAGGCATGCCAAAGAGTAATGGGTGCACTGTTATCTTAGTGGTAGTAGACATATTGAGCAAGTTTGGCCACTTCCTGCCCTTGAGTCACCCTTATACTGCTAAATTTGTGGCCGAAATAATGTTTGCTCAAGTTTTCAAGCTCTATGGATTGCCAAGAGGCATTGTGAGTGATAGAGACACAATTTTCACTAGTAATTTCTGGAAGGAACTTTTGAAGGAGCAAGGTACAAAGCTTTGTGTCAGCACTGCATTTCACCCTCGGTCTGATGGTCAGACTGAGGTACTCAACAGGGTATTGGAGACTTATTTGCAATGTTTTGCTGCATACAAGCCTCATGACTGGGTTAGGTGGATACCATAGGCAGAGTTCTCTTATAATTCACATGTCCAGAGCTCCACTAAAGTCAGTCCCTATCAAGCTTTATACGGTAGAGCTCCTCCATCAGTTTTGTCTTATGTTCCCCAATCTGCGAGGGTTCAAGCTGTTGAAGATGCCCTTGTCAACAGGGATGTGGCTTTGCAACTTCTTAAGGATAATTTGCTCAAAGCACAGGCTAGGATGAAAGCAAAAGTTGATGCCAATCGCTCAGATAGAGAGTATGCAGCTGGTGATTGGGTGTTTTTAAAACTTCAACCATACAGGCAAGTTTCTGTAGGGGGTCATAGAGTACACAAGCTGTCTTCACTCTATTATGGACCTTACCAAGTAATTGAAAGGATTGGTCCAGTGGCTTATAGGTTATCATTACCTGTAGAGGCCAAAATACACAATGTGTTCCATGTGTCTCAACTGAAAAAACACATTGGTAATTCCATTGCTCACACTACCTCAATTCTTGCCTACTATGTTGCTGCAATTCCTCAGCCAAAGAAGGTGTTAGATAGGAGGATGGTGCCACGAAGAGAAATTGCCATCTCTGAAGTGCTAATACAATGGGAAGGAGGTTTGGAATCTGAGGGAACTTGGGAAAGTTACTGGGATATTTACTGGAGGTTCCCTGCGTTTCGCGACTCCTTGGAATCACCTTTCGATGGGGGAAAGATTGATCTAAATCCATAGAATCGAATCTAGCTGCAACTCAGGTAGAGTCAAGCTTAGGAAAAAGAATACGCTCTGGTTGAGCAGCGTATCAGCGATGTATCAGTGAGAGTGCAATTAATGTTTTAGTAGGGATTAGTTTGTAGAGTGAATGATAAACTTTCACTAAAGACCCTGTAAATAATCAGTGCGTATCGCACGTAGTATAGCTGTAATTCCCTGGTTGGTGGGTGACGGTCCGAAGGGGCCCACTCCTTACTAATTCTGTTAGGAGTGTGAGTGGGTTGTTTTCTTTCTCCGTGCTTCGCACGTGTCTTCCAAATTGTACAAAAGGCGCTCGCCTAATTCATTTTCAGACATGAATAGTAATCAAGACGAATTCGTCTTCTGTTTGTCAATTTCTTCCTTCTCACATCTAAAGCTCAACCTAGGGTTTGTAGGTCGATGGTGAGAAGACGACCCGCCGCGTTCGCACACGCTGCCGGAGGTCGAGTTGAAGCACATGTGGACCTCCATTCCATTGCTCACCGCCATCGTCGACGGCGTCCTCGCCCTTCTCCTTCTCCCCGACTACTTCCGCCGCAAACACGCCGAACTCACCACCATCGCCGCCCCTTCACACTGCCCCCCCCCTCCATTCCTGTCACTCTCCTCCACCCCCACCACTTCCATCTCTTCAACTTTTGTTGGGTCATTTCCAAAATCCAGCAACCCGCCAACTGTTCGACGAAATTCCCCAGAGAAACAGGCAGGGAACAAACCAAACTTCAGCCCTCTTTCCTCGAACTCCAACCGTTCACCAGGTATTCGACCAAATTCTTCTTCAATTCCATCCACCCAAGTCGCCCTTGAACCCGTGCTAGATTACTATTGCGATCTTTGCCTTGTTGATTGCTCCTACAAAAGTTATATTGAGGATGATGAGAGGAAAATCATTGAAGTTGTTGATGCATCAGTAAAGAAAACTAAAGATGAGATTGTCAAAGATACAAATGATGGTGATATGTTTCTGTCGTTGATGAACAATGGCAAATTGGGCGCATTATTGTCTCAGGATAAAGAGTGTCTTCGTTGCAAACATAGATAATTTGGGCACAATTGTTGACTTGAAGATCCTAAACCATTTGATTAACAATGGGAATGAGTATTTTATGGAGGTGACTTAAAAAAATTTGGCTGATGTGAAGGGTGGTGCACTAATCTCAGACAAAGGAAGGTTCAACTCTTGGAAATTGCACATGTTCCCGTTACACATGTCCATGAGTTTAAGTCAATGGAGAAGTTCAAGATTTTCAACACAAATAACCTATGAGTGAACTCAAAGGCCATTAAAAGGCTAGTGGAAGCCGATGCACTCAAAATGGAGATTATTCCAAACCCAAAGGAAGCTAATGGTGTGAAAGTCCTTCAATTAGGAACAAACGCGGGAGTAACAATTCGGTTCTTCAATTATGCCATGGGGATTAAGGTTCCCCGCTCTCGGTTCCTCCCAATGAAGGCTGTTCGATGGGTCTCTTCAGGCGGAGCTCCTCTGAATGCTGATAAGCTTCTTCACATTTTTGTAAGGCACTTTATTTTTGCGAAATACTTTATTTTCGATCTAGGAGGAGAAGAACATAGGAAGGGAATATTGAAATTGATCACAGTTTGGAGATGTTTGGCTCTTCTCTCAGATGACTTGGATGACACTTTCATCGTCTCCTTTTCAAATAAAGCTCCTCATCGAGAGCATGACAGTGCTACTGTGCAAGCTTTTCTTGCTAACATGGAAGGTGCATTTAAAGCTCGCTCTCTTTGGGCGAGTAGTTCAGAGGAAGAGCTGGAAAGTTCTGGAGAGAGACTTGAGAAATATGCGATGATAAAACTTTGTAATTGTGCATTTGCATCTATTCCAGAAGATGTTAAACAGGATGAAGAGCTCTTTGAGAAGACTGCTTTAGTGAAAAAATTCATTCAACCTGAAAATTGGGATATCAAACCGAATTTCCAAAATGAAACATCTTGGCTGCTTGCTTAGAAGGAGTTGCCAAAGATCAATATGTACAAGGCTCCTAGAGACAGGCTTGTCTGTATCCTCAACTGTTGTAAAGTTATCAACAACTTACTGTTGAATGCTTCTATTTCATCAATTGACAACCCCCTAGATGCAGCTGAATTTCTGCCAGCCCTCATTTATGTCACAGTAAAGGCCCTCCTCAATTGCACTCAAATCTTCATTGGGTGTGGAATTTACTAGTAAAAGACTACAAAGAGGCAAAGAGATGTATAGAATATATTCGGGATATTTGTGATGATTTTGAAAGCCTTTGTCAGAGAAACTTGCAGCTTCTTACTTTGTCAAGCAATTGGAATACCTTGTGTCTAGCCACCAAACTGCTGTAATTCTTTCTGATGCTGCAACGAAGCTTCAAAATCTGGTGCTAGAGGCTGCTAAGTCAGCTAGTGATGCTAATGTTGAAGCTGAAGTTAATGCAAGAGTTGAGGCTACTAAGTCAGCTAGTGATGTTAATGCTGAAGCTGAAGTTAATGCAAGAGTTGAAGCTGACGTTATTCGTATTTAGAGTGATACTGATATGTTGACCGACCAAAATATTATGCAGTGGATTCTGTTCAAGGAATCCAACAGAAAGAAGGTGCTGAAATAGAAGCTCATGATGGATCATAGTTCGATAAAACTAAGTCTTCCAGCTCAGGTGCTGCAGAGCAAACTGAGAACAATGTTTTCCCTGTGCCTCATGAATTGCAATATGCAATAGTTAACAAGCTTATTCAGTTGGAAAATACCAATAGTGTAATTCAGACACATTTGCAGGAAAATCTTAAATGGATCGATTGGCATAAAAATGTACTTCTCAAACATAATGTTGTAGAGAATGTTTACCGGTGGGCATGTGGGCATCCAACTTCATTACAAGACCGACATAGAGATAGTGATGATGAAGATACTTCATTTTTGACGAATCGAGCTGCGGTGCATTTGGAAATGGGTCTTCAAAGTTTTGCGGAGTGTCAGCACTTTGCTTTGATCCTGAGGGAGGAAGACACATGGTTGCCTATTTGGAGATGTTTTTAGATGGGTCCCTTAGTGTTGAAGAAGATCGTCATATTGACCTTGAGGACAAAGCAAATTTAAGGGGGAAGGATTGATACAGTTCATATCTGAATTGCAGTAAGAGAGTTCTTCACATATCAGCCCCTCTTGGTTACATATCAGTCCCTGGAGGATTGACCTTGAGGACAAAGCAAATTTAAGGGGGAAGGATTGATACAGTTCATATCTGAATTGCAGTAAGAGAGTTCTTCACATATCAGCCCCTCTTGGTTACATATCAGTCCCTGGAGGATTGTCTTTGTTTTGGGGTTCTTTTTGCATAATTAGCGAGTGTTTTGTAATTAAATCCCTGCTTTTCTCCTCACGGGTGTTGCACGTGTATTCATTCCCTCTTAACCCAAGCTCTGTAATGAAAACATATGATGAATTGATATTGAATTGTTCTTCGTTTTTTATCTTCTTCTTTCAATTTCTTCTTTTCGATTTAGATTACCACTCGCAGGTAATCCATGTATGTTACGATGCTGCCGATCGAACCCGGGATCACAACACGGTGGTGGTTGAAGGACATCAGCGGGGGATTTGGGAGTAGCCCTGTAGGACAAGCTGGGCTCCGAACTTACCGTTTAATGAGTCGTAGAAGTAACTCGGTAAGATAGAAATGAGGCGAATGCAATAGTTTTCAATAGAAAAAAGCTAAGTTTTATTGAAACAAACTAAGTGGCTGCTTCAATGGGGCAAGCCATTATTACATGCTTTTTGGCCGTGTTACAAGCATCGGCCTTATTGAAAACTGAAATCCTACTTCTACGATAGGGTGAAGGCCTCTTGGAAGGAGTTTGGTTCTCCCCCCATTGGACATCCATGGATAAGGTGGAGGATGGCCCCAGGTTCGGAGTCTTGAAACTTGGCGGGCCTCTCTGTTCTCTTGTAGGCTCCTCGGGATGGAAGATCGGCCCCTTCTTTTCAGACGAACCTGGCCAGGTGTCCCCGTTGTATGAGTTCTTCGATCTCCTCTTTGAGAGCCTGACAATCATCCGTATCGTGCCTGTAGTCCCTATGGAAGCGGCACCACTTATCCCTGTTCCTTTTCTTGTCAGGGGTATTCATTCTAGGAGGCCGCAAAGTACCTCTTCCTTATCCACCTCCATAAGAACTGCTGACATACTGACATTGAGGGGGTAAACTTCTCAAAACGAGGAGCTGGGCGACGCTGACCATTGTCGTCCCTCTGGAATTTGTGGGAGCCTTCTTCGCTTGTATTCTTCCGTTTGTTCTCGGAAGATGTCTCCTCTTGACTAGGGGGTTGAGAGCCTCTTCCGCTCGGATGTACTTCTCACTCCTAATCAGGATTTCTGAGAAGTTCCGATGAGGCTTCTTGGCAAGGGCGCCTTAAGGTCGGCGTTAGTGATGTTGTGCCTGAATGCCGCAGAGGCTACCGATTGATTAAGGGACGCGATAGACCGGACTTCGACAGTGAAGCGCCGAACATAATCTCTTAGGTGTTCACCCTTTCTTTGGCTAAGTGCTAGCAAAGATGCACTTGTTTTCTTGGCTCGACGACTGCCCACGAAGCGGGTGAAGAAGAGCTCCTCAAACTGTTCGAATGAGAAGATGGAGGCAGGGGATAAACGGGAGTACCACTCTCGCGTTGGTGCCGTCAATGTTCCTGGGAAGGCATTGCAGAGGACCACATCTGAGGCTTGATGAATCATCATAAGAGTTTTAAAACTCTCGATATGATCGACCGGGTCCGA
Organism: Hemerocallis citrina; assembly: GCA_017893485.1. Taxonomy (NCBI): domain Eukaryota; kingdom Viridiplantae; phylum Streptophyta; class Magnoliopsida; order Asparagales; family Asphodelaceae; genus Hemerocallis; species Hemerocallis citrina. The sequence continues at coordinate 256,877,209 of CM030365.1, forward strand.
CTCCCCATTGTAGGATTCAAAGCGGGGCAACCTAAAGACTTCTGGGACCGGAGCTTCCATGATGGTCCTAGAGAAGGAAGGTTTGCTTGGCCGGAAGTTGTTGGTCCGTTCTTCTTCGGAATTTATCTTGTTGAAGCGCCTCTCCATCTCGTGGAGACGGCAGCGGACCGAGTCATCCCTTCGATCGAATTTAGTCGACCCTCGGGACTCTCCTTCATGAGTGGCGGTATGGTGAGGGTTAGAGACACGCTGATCCTGACTCGTGGCAATATTAAGAGCTCGCATGATATCTTGCTTGAAGATCTGGAGCTCGGCCGAAGTGACTGGTGCCTCTCCAGCTCGGCGATCCCTATGTGTGACTCGGCTTACTGTAGTATGACTTCTCCGCCGATGACGAGAAGGGGACTCTCTTCGCCATCTCGCGGGAGAGGATCTTCTGGTCCTTGGTCTACGGGGGGTCCGGACTCTTGAGGCCCCTAGGTGCTCAGGTTGGGAGACTTCCTCAGGGGCTCACCATTTATTCAAGCAAGTTCGGAGGTCGACTCCCTGCTGACAGTTAAGAATTACCTGACGGAAATCTGGCCCTGGAGGACTATGGGAAGCCATAGAGCCAGTTGAGAGATTGTGGACCGAAACATGGTCATGATGATGGTGTTGCTTTGGACCTCTTCGACGAGAGCCCCCCGGGGCAGCCCCCCAAGACCCTGCAGGGGCCTATTAAGGAGAAGGCTGTTGAGGAAGAAGCTGTTCAGGCTGCGGTTGCTGAACTTGCTGAATGAGTTGAGGAAGGACACCTTGGACTGGAGGAGGAAGAGGAAGAGAAGTGGCTCTTCGGCTGGAGACCGTTGCCTTTCCTTTCTTTTAGATGCATGGTTTGAAACTACTTTCACTGATGAAGTAAAGTTGGATTACTTTTTCGTTTTCCACAGACGACGCCAATCTGTTGCTGCTAATTTTGGTGTGGGAGCAAACAGATGAATTTGTGGATTCTTTTTGAAAACAATAAAGCAAACATGTTGACTTTCACTGGCGTTTGACTGATTTCTTGTCGCTGCCGTTGGTCTGCAAAAAAGTTCGATACACCGGGATGGATCTCGGCGACGAAACCTCCGACACTCTTGTCAGTATTATGAAAGAGCTTTATGTGGAAAAAAAATTGATTACCTTGTTATGGTGGGGGAGATGGGTATTTATAGTGGAGATAATCATTTATCCCTATGTCCCGGTATTTTGGGATAAGATGTAGAGTTTAAATCGTTTCATGATAAGAGATTTGGTTTAATCCGGCTCTTAGAGATAATCATGAATTTGAATTAGTCTTTAAATGACCTGGACCGGTTTGTAATGGGTTGTCACCCTGACCCGGTAGGACAGATTCGTTTATGGGTTATTAGGCTTTGAAGAAAGACCCAGTCTCCATTTCAGACCCGTTTGTAAGTGAAATTACCATTTTACCCCTGAGAGCTTTAAGATTCGTGCCCGATTTAAACGGTCCCGATTTAATCATATTTTTAGCCATATCAGTGATGTTGTGGGTTTCGGGAAGGAGAAAAGGAAGAAGAAGAAATAGGAGAAAGAGAGTACTAGGGTTATAAATTTTGTATAATGTAGTTTTAGAGTTTATCACAAACCCTAAAAACTAATCTCAATGTCTCACACAAAAAGATGAATGAAGAGCAAAATTCAATCACAATAATTTTTAGTCAAGCAAAAGCATTATTTTTTCATTAATCTAGAGGCCGATATATAGGCTCAAAAACAAATCTCAATATAAATCTTCAAAATATTCTAATGCAGAAAATAAAGGCTGGCTAAAATTGTCAAAAATAAATATGAATGCTGAAATAAAAATACTAGGCTAATAGAACAGTCATGCTTGACGATACATATGCTGATAGAAGAGCCCGAATTGTCGCGAACCGATGTCACCATCACAAACTGAGCTAATTCGGGACCAACCTTCCCCTTTATCAGGTTTCAATATAGCGTTAAACAGTTAAACAGTAACACTTCATATAGCTGATAGCATATAGTATAGCTATAGTGTCCCCATTTCGAATTGGAAAAAGCAGTAAACTAGAATTCATATCATAAACTAACATGCTACTGTTTCAATCATTGCAAGTTTTTCATTTTAAAAAAAAACAGAAAATCGATAACTATCTTGAACCAACTTCCAAAATCTTCTATTTACATCAAAAGATCAAATGATAGTATGATACCCCAGATAAATGTAAAGAATGAGGATGTAGATTAGTCCACAAAATAATAGTAAGGCTACTATTAATAGCTAGTACTAACCAAACTGAATTACCATTTGATGATATGACTATAAAGAGTGAAGAAATACCGCTGTCTAAAATTTACAGCAAATCAAGAAAGAAAATGTTACATGTTAGTTGATTCTTTCAAATGAACCGTTGACACAACGTTAGTAACCTCCTTATCGGATAAATTGTTGACACAACGTTAGAAATCATTCCTACCTTCTTGGGCTAACTTCTGCTTGTTATATATAACTCAAAAATCAATGAATTCACACAAAATAATAGCATTTTCGCGAATCAAAATTATATAATAAATATTAATCTAGCTACTTGTAACTGTTTCTAGTTCACAGATTGGTAACTGATTCGGTTTGTTTTTTGTAAACGTGTGGATGCACCAGGCATGAGTTCTTACTCGATTTGTATTGAAGGAGGAGACTCCTATGTAGACGACCCTCGACTGGGCAAACGGTACCGGGGTAGGCGGTATTGAGGTGGAGCATGATGCTCGGCTCGGATCTTTGGGGTTCGGATCCGAGGGTCTCGTGTACCTGCAGACGATCTCGGAACACCGGGGTTGGTCCCGGTGGCAGACCCTCCGACAATCTAGTCAGTCACTAAGGAAGAGTAACAGTAACTAGGGCTTGAGTGCAGAAGTTTTGATTACCTGGAGAAGGAGTAGGGGTTTGGTATTTATAGAAGAAGTCAACTGGGTCTGGACCCGTTTGGGGCCTGATCTGGACCCAGTTGCCCGTGTGGCTGAAGCGGTGGAAAACTGGGCGGTATAGGACTGACGTGGCAGACGCCGGAGCAGTTTCCGGGCTGACGTGGCAGAGGCCCGGGTGGTTTTCCGGCGCTGACGTGGCAGATCCGAAGGATCAGAAGGAGCGCGCATCCTAAGGGGATCTTGTGGCCCAGGACAGGCCACGTTATTCCTGACCCATATCACAAGCCCCACATTCCTGTAGGGCTAGGTGAGCCAGCCGTGTAGGAGTGACTGTCCGCCTCTGTGGGAAGAGCAGGGGGATGTTGGGGTAAAAAGTAGGATCCGCTATTTCCCGAAGAGGCCAGGGGTAGGAGGAAGGGATCCCTTATTGGAGTTTGCGCGAGATGCTCAGTGTAGAAGAGTCGGAGTGACGCTCGCCGAGCCTTAAGGTCGGCAGACGAGCCCTGGGGGTCGGCCAACGAGCTCCAGGGGTCGGCAGACGATCCCCTCACTAGTTGGAAGAGCGAGGGGATGTCGAGGTCTGTCGGGTAGGAGCTCGGTTTGCCGAGCGTCTGGGGTCGGCAGGTGAGGGCCCCTACTTGTTTGGAAGAGCAAAGGGGCGTCGAGGTCCTGTTGGGGCCCGTTTTGTTGAACGCCAAGGGTCGGTGGACGATCTCCTCGCTAGTTGGAAGAGCGAGGAGGAGGCGAGGTCTTCTTCTAGGACTCGGTTTGTCGAGCACTAGGGGTCGGCAGACGAGTCCTTCGTGACAAGAGGAGGGCTCATGGGGCTCGCGGTACTATCCGAGCTCCGAGCCACTCTGAATCAAAGGTGGCTAGTTGGGGCTCGCGGTGCTATCCGAGCTCCAAGCCCCTCTGAATCAAAGGTGGCTAGTTGGGGCTCGCGGTGCTATCCGAGCTCCGAGCCCCTCTGAATCAAAGGAGGGCTGTTGGGGCTCGCTGTGCTATCCGAGCTCCGAGCCACTCTGAATCAAAGGTGGCTAGTTGGGGCTCGCGGTGCTATCTGAGCTCCGAGCCCCTCTGAATCAAAGGTGGCTAGTTGGGGCTCGCGGTGCTATCCGAGCTCCGAGCCCCTCTGAATCAAAGGAGGGCTGTTGGGGCTCGCTGTGCTATCCGAGCTTCGAGCCCCTCTGAATCAAGGGTGGCTAGTCGGGGCTCGCGCTTCTATCCGAGCGTCAACCCTTCTGTGAAATAGAAGGGGAATTATTAGCTCGCGCTTCTACCCGAGCGTCGACCCTTCTGTGAAATAGAAGGGGAATTATTGGCTCGTGCTTCTATCCGAGCGTCGACCCTTCTGTGAACTAGAAGGAGAATTATTGACTCGCGCTTCTATCTGAGCGTCGACCCTTCTGTGAAATAGAAGGAAAATTATTGGCTCGCGCTTCTACCCGAGCGTCGACCCTTCTGTGAAATAGAAGGAAAATTATTGGCTCGCGCTTCTACCCGAGCATCGACCCTTCTATGAACTAGAAGGAGAATTATTGGCTCGCACTTCTATCCGAGCGTCGACCCTTCTGTGAAATAAAAGGAAAATTATTGGCTCGCGCTTCTACCCGAACGTCGACCCTTCTGTGAAATAGAAGGAGAATTATTGGCTCGCGTTTCTACCCGAGCGTCGACCCTTCTGATGTAAATGCCTTAAGCGGACTGGTCACCACGGCTTTTGTATCAAACTTTTTGAAAGAAATGAAATTTAATTTTTTGGGCCGACCCTTCCAGACTTGTGTTTTTCGTGATGTTTGTTCTCGTCTTTTGATAGACGCACGGGACCTGTGTCGCCCTCCCCGTTGTTACCGAGGTACCTCTAGTTCGAGCGGGGGAGGAGGTTACGGAGGCAACTTTGCTTCGTCAACAGAAGCAGGCTCGGGACCGAACCGTCGCCGTTAACTATTTTCTGAACAGGTCCAGGGAGCTCGGCTTGGAGTTGGCGCGCCTGAGGAAGGCTGTAGCCGACCGGGACTGGTGGGTAATCGAGACGGACTGGTCCCTCTCGGATGCTTCGAGCGGTGGGTCGGCATCGGAGTCTTTCCTTCGTGAGGCTGTAGTCGAGAAGGACCTGGAGATTCGCAGGCTGAAGCTGGTGTGAGGCGCTGGTCTGATTGAAGGGGCCAGCAACTCGACTCCGACGCGGTCTCCGATATTTCTATCGGATGGGGCGCAGCCCGAAGACGTAGGAAGCTCGGTGGCGGGAGTGTCTTCCCAGGCCGGTCCGGCCGAGCGTGATAGGAGCCCCGAATTCGAGTTCCCAGCCGAGTGCGAATGAGTTGTGAGCTTTTTCCTTGTATTTGTACCGAAGTTCATTGAATTGTAAGCAATGAGTAATAAATAAGAACATTTGATTTTCCATGCTCTGATCGTCTTGGTTGCTAGGGACGGTTGCCGGGCTCGTTGTGCAGGGGTCGGCTCCGAGGTGACTTATTGCAACGAGCGCGACTGTCGCGGCGTTTAGCTTTTCGATAAGCAATAACTGGCGACGTTTCGCATTCCCATGGACATTTATGGCGACGTTTCGCCTTCCGTCGTTTCGTATTCCCAGATGCAATAAATGAGGGCCTCAGGGGGCTATATAATCCCCCCTCCCTTTGTTGGTTGTCAGGCAGTGAGTCGCCTGACTCGGGTGCCTGCCAAAGGCGGGCGCCCAGCGAATAAAATATTTCCGAGTACTCCGGATCTGAGGCACACCAATCACCCTCGGACTATTCGGGGTTCAGGCTGTTTAGAGCCGCGAGACCCCGGGTTGTTCGTTGGTGTGTGGTGGGCCGACCAATCGGTTCGGGGGTTCAGAGAGAGCCGAAGCGTGGTGGCTCTTCTGCCGTCCTCGAACAATTCGGGGTTTTGGGCTCGTAAGAGTCGTAAACCCCGAGTTGTCCGGGAGCGTGAGAAGGGTCAGCTGAATAGCTCGAAGGCTCGGAAAGTTTGTTCCGGGATGGAGAGAGCAGCGGGTCGATGGCCCCCTGCCATCCTCGAACAGTTCGGGGTTTAGGCTTGTAAAAGCCGTAAACCCCGAGTTGTTCGCGGGTGAGAGGGTGGTCAATAATTCGACTCGAGGCTCGGGGCGTCTGCCGAAGGCGGACGCTCTAAACCTTAATAAAAATTTTGTCAACACATAGTTGTGGGTTGTAACTGAGCGTGGTGGTCGAGCGGCTTTGAAGAAAGCCACAGCCTTGCTCCGGTTTGTCGAGCTCGCAAGTTTGTAAGAACCAGTGGCAAGAGTGTCGAGATCGCCGCCGAGCGTCAAGGTCGCGGTGCCTTGAAGAAGGCACCCGCCTTGCTCGAGGTCAACGCCGAGCTCCCGCACATGTTCTCGGGATGAGACGGTGCGGGCGTGGCTAGCGGATGTCGTCTCGCACATAGGTTGATGAGCTTGAAGAAGCCCAAACCGAGCGAGGGACGGATGCCGAGCCCCCATACCGGTGAGAAAGACAATTGCGGGCGTAGCAGCGGGTCGCCGCCGAGCGTCAAGGTCGCGGTGCCTTGAAGAAGGCACCTGCCTTGCTCGGGGTCGATGCCGAGCTCCAGCACATGTTCTCGAGGAGAGATGGTGCGGGCGTGGCTGGCGGATGTCGCCTCGCACATGGGTTGATGAGCTTGAAGAAGCCCAAACCGAGCGAGGGACGGATGCCGAGCCCCCATACTGGTGAGAAAGACAATTGCGGGCGTAGCAGAGGGTCGCCGCCGAGCGTCAAGGTTGCGGTGCCTTGAAAAAGGCACCTACCTTGCTCGGGGTAGACGCCGAGCTCCAGCACATGTTCTCGGATAGAGACAGTGCGGACGTGGAGGTGCTGTTTTGTTTGATTGGATGCACGTTACCAAAAATCAACCAGGCCGAGCTGCCCGAGCTGCGAGCCCCAAGCTTGTAAGGGAAGCTTTTCTGGCTCGCGATGTTATCCGAGCGCCGAGCTACAAGCTTGTATGAGAGCTTTTTGGGCTCGCGCTGTTATCCGAGCACCGAGCCCCAAGCTTATAAGAGAAGCTTTTTGGGCTCGCGCTGTGATCCGAGCACCGAGCCCCAAGCTTGTAAGGAAAGCTTTTTAGGCTCGCGCTGTTATCCGAGCACCGAGCCCCAAGCTTGTAAGAGAAGCTTTTTGGGCTCGCGCTGTTATCCGAGAACCGAGCCCCGAGCGTGTGAGAGAAGCTTTTTAGGCTCGTGCTGTTATCCGAGCACCGAGCCCCAATCTTGTAAGGTAAGCTTTTTAGGCTCGCGCTGTTATCCGAGCACCGAGCACCGAGCCCTAAGCTTGTAAGAGAAGCTTTTTGGGCTCGCACTGTTATCCGAGCACCGAGCCCCAAGCTTGTAAGAAAAGCTTTTCGGGCTTGTGCTGTTATCCGAACGCCGAACTCGAGATATGTTCTTTATTTGTTACAAAATAGGAAGCCATAGGCTTGTTTTAAGAAAGCTGGCATATTTACAATGTATTTGAGCTTTACAACAGACTAGGCACGACGTGCCGATTACAATCATGATAATTTACATGGAGGCTACTCTCCTCCTAGGAACTTGATTAGGTGTTCCGCGTTCCAGGGCCTCTTGATGGGCTTGCCTTCGGCACTGGTCAGGCGGTACGTGCCTGGGCGCAAGACTTCGAATACTTTGTAGGGGCCCTCCCAATTTGGTGCCAACTTTCTCTTCTGGCCGGGATTGGATACCGCCAGCTTTCGGAGGACAAAATCTCCGAGTTTGATGTCAGTTGGGCGCACCTTCTTGTTGTAGAACTTCTCAATTCTTTGCTGCTAGATGCTCCTTCTGATGGCGGACTTTTCCCTGACCTCGTCTATGAGGTCCAGGTCGGCTCGCAGCATTTGGGAGTTGGCGGCCTCGTCAAAAGCCATGATTCGAGGTGAAGGAATCCCGATCTCCAAGGGAATGACGGCCTCTGCGCCATATGTTAGATTGAAAGGGGATTCTCCCGTGGGGATTCTCTTTGTTGTTCGATAGGCCCAGAGGACGCTGGGTAGCTCGTCGACCCATAACCCCTTGGAAAGTTATCGAGTCGTTTCTTGAGGCCGTCAAGAATTTGGCGGTTCGCGTTCTCGGCCTGACCGTTAGACTAGGGATGGCACACTGAGGAGAAGCGCTGCTGGATCCCAAGATCTTCGCAGAACTTGCAAAACTGCTTACCCGCGAATTGAGTCCCATTGTCTGTGACGAGCACCTGCGGAATCCCGAACCGACAGACGATGTGTTTCCAGAAAAACTGCTGAGTCTGTCGCTCGGTGATCGTTGCTAATGGCTCGGCCTCGATCCACTTAGTGAAATAGTTGATCGCCACAATGAGGAACTTTCGCTGGCCCGTTGCTTTTGGAAATGGTCCTATCAGATCCATCCCCCACATTGCAAAGGGGGTCGGACTGGCCATGGACCGGAGGTTCGCCTGAGGAGCCCTCTTCACTGGGGAGAACCGTTGGCAGGGGCCACACTTCTTCACTAGGACGAGGGCGTCTTGCAGCATAGTGGGCCAGTAGTATCCGTGATTTAGCGCCTTTCGTGCTAATGATCGGCTTCCCATGTGACAGCCGCCGATCCCCTCGTGCAACTCCTTGAGGGCGTATTTGGCTTCGTCTGGGCTTAGGCAGCGGAAGTAGGGTCGGCCATCAGTTGTTGTATAGGATCTTTTGAAGAGTGTGGCATTGATGACCGCGAATCTTTCAGATTGGACCCTGATCCGCCTTGCTTCAGCTCGGTCTTCCGGGAGCTCTCCCTTGACTAGAAATTTTTTGATAAGAGTAGTTCAGTCGTCAAGAGGGGCTCCGTCTTCGACGCACAGAACCTCCGGGGAGTCTGTACTTGGCTTCAACAGGACTTCAATTAGGACCGTGCGGTCGAGGCCTTCAAAGGATGAGGAAGCCAATTTTGACAGGACGTCGGCCTGGGCGTTCAGCTCCCGGGGGATCCTTACGACAGCCGATTCGTCGAAGGACGATAATAGGCGTTGGACCATGGCTCGATACCTGACCATTCGATCGTCACGGGCCTCGTAGTCCCTGGTGATCTGGTTGACCACCAGTTGAGAGTCGCTAAATGCCCTGATCTGTCTGGCGCCGGCTTGATGAGCCAGGTTGAGTTGTTAGAGGCCGGGAAGTTGAGGCGAAGACAATACTGGAGGAGGAAACCATCTGGGCCTCGAAGGATGATGCCCGCACCACTCCCCGTTTCGCAAGAGAAGCCGTCGACGTGAACTTCCCATGTCTGGTCGGCTTCTTTGCTCGCGGGTTGCTCGGAGATGGTGCATTCTGTGATGAATTCGGCGAGGGCCTGTCCTTTGATGGACGTTCTGGGTTGATAGCCGATGTCGTACTAGCTGAGTTCGATCGACCATTTGACTAGTCGACCAGAGCTCTCGGGTTTGTAGAGCACGGCCTTCAAGGGTTGATTCGTGAGTACCTGGATCGAATGCGCCTGAAAGTAAGGGCGAAGCTTCCGCGAGGCTATGACCAAGGCATACGCCACTTTCTCCATTCTGGAATACTGGGTCTCGGCGTCGAGCAGGACCTTGCTTACATAGTACAGGGGTTTTTGAGCCCCTTCCTCTTCTCGGACGAGGACGACACTGAGCACGTTCTCCGATGCGGAAAGGTAGGGCCAGAGTGGCTCCCCTGGTTCGGACTTGCTGAGGAGAGGAGGGTTGGCGAGGTATTCCTTCAACTGTGCGAAGGCCTCTTGCTGAGAACCCCACTCGAACCTTCCAGCGCCGCGCAGCGCCTTGAAGAACGGGAGGGACTTCTCTCCAGATTTGGAGAGGAAACGGCCGATGGCCGCCAGTCTCCCCGTTGCCTCTGGACTTCTTTGACGTTCCTGGGAGGGGCCATATCTATTATGGCCTGAATTTTTTCGGGGTTCGCCTCGATGCCGCGCTGGCTGACGATGAACCCTAAGAACTTCCCCGAGGAGACGCCGAAGGCGCACTTCGCCGGATTGAGCCTCATGTTGTGGGTTCGAAGGACCCCAAAGGCTTCCTCCAGATCGGCGACGTGGTGCTGTCCTTGTTGACTTTTGACGAGCATGTCGTCGATGTATACCTCCATGTTACGCCCGATTTGATCTTTAAAGACTCGGTTGACGAGCCTCTGGTAGGTGGTGTCGGCATTCTTCAGCCCGAAGGGCATGACCTGGTAGCAATACAGTCCCTGGTGTGTGACGAAGGACGTCTTGGCGATGTCCGGAGGGAACATCCGGATTTGGTTATAGCCTGAGAAGGCATCCATGAAAGAGAGGAGCTCGTGGCCCGAGGTAGCATCGATCAGGGCATCAATGCTGGGGAGAGGGAACGGATCCTTGGGGCATGCTTTGTTGAGATCGGTAAAATCTATGCAGATCCTCCAACTCTCGCTCTCCTTCTTTACCATGACGATATTCGCCAGCCACTCGGGGTAGCTCACCTCTTGTACAAAATGCGCGGACAAGAGCTTGTCCACTTCTGTGTTTACTGCCTGTTGTCGTTCAGGAGCGAACTTGCGCCGCTTTTGGATGACTGGTTTCGACCCGGGAATCACGCTGAGTTAGTGCATGATGAGATCTTCGGAGATGCCGGGCATGTCGGAGGGCTTCCAGGCAAAGAGGTCGACATTGCGCCGAATGCAGGCGATTAGGACGGACTTGAGGTCGAGGGCGAGGGAGCAGCTTACTCAAAAGTGCTTCGACGGATCTCCTGTCTCGAATGAGACTTCTTGCAGCTCGTCCGCCGGTTCTGGCTCTGGCTGGGTTCTTTCGGACCCCAGCTCGACGGCATCGAGGGGAAACACCCCGCTTCCGATCGCTGTCATGTAGCACGAACGTGCTGCTTCTTGGTTCCCTCGGACAACTCCGACGCTAGTATTAGTAGGGAACTTCATTTTCTGATGGTAGGCCGAGGGAACCGCCTGGAGGGAGCAGAGCCCCGGACGGCCGAGGATGGCGTTGTAGGCTGCCTTTACATTCACAACCATGAAATCCATGGACTCGGTCCTTCTGTTTGGTTTCGTGCCCGTCGTGACGTCCAGGGTGACGATCCCCTCTATGGTCACGGGGACGCCGGAGAATCCGTGCAGGGTGTACCCGGCTAGCTTTAGTTTCTCACAGGAGAGCTTTAGGTTCTCGAACGCTTCGAGGAACAGAATGTTGACCGAGCTCCCGTTGTCCACGAGGATTCTCCGGGCGTCGAAGTTCGCCATGCTGAGGTTGATGACGAGGGCGTCACAGTGAGGGAGCCGGACTCCTTCCAGATCCTCTCCTGAGAAGGAGACAGGGAGTTGCTGAACCTGGGCGGAGAGAGGGCCCTGGACGGTGTTGACATCCCGGATGAAGGCCTTGCGGGAAGTGTTGGATTCTCCTCCCATGGGCCCTCCGTGGACGCAATGCAGGATTGCCTGACCCTCAGGCTCCTCGGGCTCCGGATCCCGCTCGGGACGCTGTCGGTGGCCTCGAGGAGGAGGGGAAACCCTCCTGTTTCTGTTGTCCCTCTGTTCCCGGGCACCTTCTCGTTTGAATTCTCGGAGGTACCCTCATTGGATGAGGACCTCAATTTCGTCCTTCAGGGCGCGGCAGTGATCTGTGTCGTGCCCGTTGTCCCGGTGAAAACGGCAATAGAATCGCTGATCCCTCTTCTTACTGGTGTTGTTGGACGGTCGAGGGGGTACTGGATGAGGTCGCTGTCTTCAATCGCTAAGAGGATTGTCGACACGTTCTGCATCAGCGGAGTGTTCCTCTCGAAGCGGGGGATCGGCGGGACCTTCTTTGCGGAGCCCCCGTCTCTTGGGGCTTTTTTCGCCGGCTCAACCTCGTCGGCCTTGCACTTCCCCTTCCCGGGAACTTCCTTCTGCTCCTCTGGATTGAGGGCCTCCTCGGCCCGAATATATTTCTCGACCCGGTTGAGGAGGTCGGGGAAGTCTATCGGCGGTTTATTTGCCAGGGAGGCCTTCAGCTATCCATGTCGGACGTTATGGCAGAAGGCTGTCGAGGCAACGCCGGGGTCGAGGGATGAGACTGACCTCGCCTCGGCGGTGAACCTTCGGACAAACACTCGGAGGGGCTCCCCCTCCTTCTGCCGGAGTCCAAGTAGTGATGCACTCGTTCTTTCGGCCTTTCGGCTGGTTACGAAGTGGGCGAGGAAGCTGCCCTCTAGCTGGTCGAAAGAATAGATGGAGCTGGGGGTGAGCTTGGAGAACCATTCCCGAGCCGGACCCCGGAGTGTTGCGGGGAAGGCTCGGCACGGGAGGGGATCCGATGCGCTGTGAATCATCATGAGGGTTTTGAAGCCCTGCATGTGATCAGCAGGATCGCCCTCGCTGTCATATGTCTCGAACTGAGGCGGACGGAAATTGCGGGGTATCTTCGCCTGCAGGATGAGGGCAGAGAAAGGGGGACGAACCGGCCTGTACCCCTGAGCTGCTCTTGGATCGCCGTTACCAACGTGGTCGAGGCGCTCCTCCATTTCTTGGAAGCGCTTCAAAATGTCGCCATCATACTCTGGGGAGATTGTTGAGGGGCGAGACACGCTAGCCTCGGCCTGTGACCGTGTGTGGGAACGGCGAGCGTTCTCATTGACGGGAATCCCTCGGATGGCACCTAAGATTTCCCTTCGGAAGTCCTGGTACCCCTGGTGGGTAACCGGGGCTCCTTCGGCCCGATTTGGTTGGACAGACTGTTGCCGACCGACCCGGCTGAGCGCAGGCTCCCACCCTTGGGACGGGGGTCTGGGATGGTTCGGAGCCGAGCTGGAAGCGGCTCCTCCCCTGCCACGGCTGGCCTGGCGGTTCGAGATTACCCCCCGTAGGTCGCCCTGGACCGGGCGGGAGGCATTTGGCTGGGGCCCGTGGCTGACCCCTTTGTTGTTTGGTCCTTGAGCATCAGCAGCGATGCCTTACGGAGGCACGTCGTGTCGACGTGCGGAGGTAACAGCTTTTGCGGCTTTGGGCGCCATGTGAGCTCGGGTCGACGGGAGTGCCGACGGGGGCGGAGCTCGGGTCGGCATCTACGAGGATACCGTTGGAGGCGAGGCTCGGATTGGTGTCTACGATGGTAGTTTCCCACAGACGGTGTCATCCTGATGCGGTTTGTTTTTGGTAAACGTGTGGATGCACCAGGCGTGAGTTCTTACTCGATTTGTATTGAAGGAGGAGACTCCTATGTAGACGACCATCGACTGGGCGAACGATACCGGGGTAGGCGGTATTGAGGTGGAGGTTGATGCTCGGCTCGAATCTTTGGGACTCGGATCCGAGGGTCTCGTGTACCTGCAGACGGTCTCGGAACACCGGGGTTGGTCCCGGTGGCAGACCATCCGACGATCTAGTCAGTCACTAAGGGAGAGTAACAGTAACTAGGGTTTGAGTGCAGAAGTTTTAATTACCTGGAGAAGAAGTAGGGGTCTGGTATTTATTGAAGAAGTCAACCGGGTCTGGACCCGTTTGGAGCCTGATCTGGACCCGGTTGCCCGTGTGGCTGAAGCGGTAGAAAACCGGGCAGTATACAGCTGACATAGCAGACGTCGGGGCGGTTTCCGGGCTGACGTGGCAGAGGCCCGAATGGTTTTCCGGCGCTGACGTGGTAGATCCGAAGGATCAGAATGAGCGAGCATCCTGAGGGGATCCTGTGGCCCAGGACGGGCCACGTTATTCCTGACCCATATCAATAACTTAGAGCATCTGTAGTCATCTGCTAAATATCCAAAAATGGAAAAAATGGGAAAAAGAGCGTTGTAGTCGTCTGCCAAAAACCCAAAATTTGGGTATCGCATGAATAATAGATTGCCAAATACAAATAAAGAAGACGGTTTGGCAAAAGCCAAATTACAGCTGACGAAAGACTATCTTTCGTCCGATAAATGAGACAAAAGATAATCTTTCGTCTCAAAACGTGGGACGGCAAACAAAACACCGTCGCTTCAATTCAGCATACGACAAATTCGACAGACGAAGGATAATCTTCCGTCCGAATAATTAAATTTTTAAATAAAAAAATAAATTGACGGACGGTACATAATGTACCGTCCAACACATTATGCAAAAGACAAAATGCCTAGGACGGGACTTCATCGCTCGTCCCAGGCATTTGTCTCATGTTTTTTATTCTATTTTTTTTGTCCTTTTGTGCCCCCTTTTGTTTGTTTTGTTTTTTTTAAAGTTTTTTTTTCCTTTGTCCCTCAATTCAATGCAAAAATAAGAAAAAAAATTAAAAAAATCCTCCGACGAAGGATAATGTACCGTCCAAGAACTTTGCTTTTTTTTATAATATTTTTTCGATCGACAGAAGGTAAATTATCTTCCGTCCTAAACGATTTTCGTCTGCAAGCGCTGCGACGAAAGATAATCTTCCGTCTCAAAATAAAAAAACATGCGACGAAACAAATATAGCTTGAACGACTACAGCGACATTCCTTTTTTCCTATTTCCAATTGCTGTATACCCGAAATTTAGCAAGCGACGACTACAGATGCTCTTACACAATACACTTCTTGAAATTAGTGCATCCCTAAAACTCGACGAATCTGATTATATCTAAAAGAGGATGACTAGATATACATGAGTTTTTACTTCAAACATACATTATAAATGTATTGGGGTCCACTTCTCACTAAAAGACACGGTTTGGAGTAAAAACTCTGTCTTTTAATGAGAAGTGGGCCCCAATACATCTATAATGTGTCTGGAGTAAAAACTCATGTATGTCTAGCATTTTGTTGTCTAAAATTCTAGAATGATCACAGACGTAAATTTCAAGAAACGCACGGATCATAAAGCACGCGCAACACACGTGTATATAATATAAATCAAGCACCCAACCAATCTATTTTGCCTCTTGCTCTCCATTTTGCCTCTTCATATTCATGGCTAGGCAAAATGCCTAGCCATTATGCCTAACCGTTGGAGATGCAAAATGAGTGTGACTCTCCAAATATGGCTATGCCTCTTCATTTTGGCTAGCCGTTGGAGATGCTCTAACAACCTCTTGTCCAAAAATCTATCCTCAATCACACAACAAACTTCTCCAGATTAATGCATTACTAACATTCACAAATCTTTACTTAGAATTCAAGAAATGCACGGATTTTAAAGCGGAAAACGAGATGTAGAAGAAGAAGAAGCTTACACGCTCTTGAAGAGATAAGCGCGGCCGTACCGGCCATCGAAGTCCTTGGAGAGAATCGCATCGTGCGACGCTGAATCGACCTTGCAGCACTTGCATTTGAACACTTTCGAGCCCGGAAGCGTCTCCACGAACAGCGGCCCCATCGGTGAAACCCTAACCGAACTCGACGAAGACGAAGAACAATCGAGAAGGATGCGATTTCGGATTTTTAGGATATTGCTTTAATTTTCGTGCCGGAAAGGGAAGGAGTGGAAAAGAGAGGGGAATGCTGGAAAGGAGAGTTGGTGGTTTTTTCTTAAAAAAAGGTGGAGAGAGAGGGAGGGGAGGTTGTATGGGTGTGACTCTATGGGAGTGGATGGTAGGGAAAGTTTTGGGCCGTTGGATTGGGAGGGGCGCGACTCTTGATGGATATGTTGGGGTGGAGGATTGTGCGGATTTTTTTGAAGGGGGTGGGGATATTCCGGTTCCGGTGCAGGTGGGAGCTGGTGGTGGGGGGCGGAAGGACGTTTGGGTGTACGGATGGATGCTGGATTGGATTGGGTTGGATGCTTTGGGTCTTGTACTCATATTCTCAAATTGTAAGTCCCGAAAAAATTTCCAGTTAATTCTGTAATTGGCTATAAGAAACGATCATTGGTCCTCAGCGTTCTTTGAATTGATGGTCTATCTAGTTTTTAGATCCGTCACAAAAAAAATTGTCCTAATAAAATTTCCTTTGCGTGTTTCGAATAAGGCCGGCACTGAGTTTCCACGTCCCAAGGTAAAAACCCAAATAATTATTTTTTAAAATTTCTAATTATAAATTTTTTACGTGCAAAATATGATCTATATTTACAAAAAGAATATAAATTTGATGCTCCTAAAATACCAAAAAAATTGGGGCATGAGGCGACCGCCTCACCTAGCTCAAGATGGGGGCCGGCCCTAGTTTCGAATTATATGACCCTTCTTCCATAGGTGAAGACCAAGCTATCGATTTATAATCGATCGCTCTACCAGTGAGCTAATGAAAGAACATCAAGTGATTCGTCCCCATAGTTTTTTTTTTAAGGAAAAGGTAGAATCTGGCAACCCTGTTTCATTAATAAGAGTTTAACGAAACATACCCAGAGTACTACGCCAAAGCACAAACTACAGACAGAAAATAAAACATATATGAAGCAACATGATGCGTACAAACAACAAATCCCTCCAACAACCCTAGAGGGTGGGCCGACAAACAAGCTCGGTCCAGCAAAATTGTAAGTACGTCAGTTTAGCTTTGTACAGTTCCTCCACGGCACATGCACACTAAGGCTGGCAATTGATCCGAACCCGACCCGAGCCCGATTAGGTCCGACCCGATTTTAGTAGAATACGGGCCTAAATTTTTTGAAAATTTTCGGACCCGGGCTCAACAATTGAGCCCGAATTAATTTTCGGGCCGGGTTCGGGCTTGTATAGGTCCGATCCGAACCCGACCCGGATTTAACAAATCAGTGAAATAACCCCCACTCCTCATAACCACAATCAATGGCTAGGATTTGACACACGAAATCAACAGTTCAATTCCCCAAAATAAAAAATAAAAAACACAAAACTATCAATACTTCTTAAAATCAACCTCCATCTCTCTCTCCTTCCTTCTGTCTTTTCCCTTTCCCAAAAAAAAGAAGCAGTGCTCCTCTCTCTTCCTCTTTCTACATATATTTTTCTTTCCCAAAACAAAAAAAAAATTAAAAGCAGATGGAGCCTTCGCTTCCCAAGAAACCCACTCCTCAATTGACTTAATTAGTCTCAAAACTAATTAATTACACCGTTTAATTTCTAAACACAGTTCAATTTCCCAAATTAAAAGCACAGTTCAATTCCCCAAATTAATTACACAGTTCAATTCCCCAAATTAAAAGCAGATTAGTTTAATTTCTAAACTTAATTAATTACACAGTCAAATATATTTAACAGTCATGATTGGTTTAATTTTCATCATGAATCCATGCATATCATGAGTTTGGTTATGGTTCAGTCAAATGTATGTTCAGAACGGAAACATTATTAATTCATTAATTCTCTAAGAGATGAAATTTATGGAAACTGAGAACTCGGTATTTCGTGAGAAAGGGAATGAATATTATAAAATTAAATGCAGATTCATTAATTACACAGTTCAAAATCGGGCCGGGCTCGGGTTTTTTGGTTTTATTCGGGCCCGGGCTTGGGCCTCATTTTAATAGTCCGATTGAAAATCGGGCCGGGTATGGGCCTTAGAAAAAATTTCGGGCTCGGGCTCGGATTTGTGTAAGTCCGGCCCATGCCCGACCTGTTAACAGCCTTAATGCACACCCACCTGAAACAGGATTCGTCCCCATAGTTGTTCAACTCATGTTCTCAACCCATAAGGCTGAAGTCTACCGGTAGAATTGGAGGAGTCTGTGCATAAGACATCAGGAATTTATGAGCATAGCTTATATGGGTCAGATAATGTGGCCCCTTCTGGGCCATAGGATCCCCTCAAAAATCGTTCACCCCGATTATTAGATCTGCCACATCAGCCCTAAATTACCTGGGTTTCCGCCACGTCAGCCCTAAACCTCCTAGGCTTCCGCCACGTCAGGCCCACGGGCAACCGGGTCCAGACCAGGCCCCAAACGGGTCCAGACCCGATTGGCACTGCCTATAAATACCAGACCCTCTACCCCTTCAACAGGTAATCAATCTCTCCCCTCTAAAATCCTAGTTACTGTTACTCTTCAGTGACTGACTAGACCGTCGGAGGGCCTGCCACCGGGACAACCCCAGTGTTTCTAGGCCGAGTGCAGGTACACGAGACCCCCGGAGCCGAGCTTCCAGATTCGAGCCGAGCATCCGACCTCCACCTCGCTCCCACCTACTACCAAGTCGTTCCCTCGGCTGAGGGTTGAGCGTACCATCCAGTACCGAAGCTTCCGCAAAAATACAAATTGAGAAGAACTCACACCTGGTGCAACCACCCCCCAAAAACAAACTGCATTAGGTTGGCACCATCTGCGGGAAACTCGGTACGAACATCAGTCCAAACCCAGCCATCAACGGCATCTCATCAATCCGAGCTCACATGGCATCCATGCCCAGGAGAGCTGTCACCTCTACATGTTGCCAAGACGTCCTTCCTCAGGACGTCCCTGCCGACACTCATGGATCCAACAATTCGAGGGTCAGCCTCGGACACCAGTCGGGCGCCTCTCGCTCGGTCGTACCCAACCTACGTCGGGTCATCCAGAACCGACAGGCAAGTCGGACTAGGGGAGGGGCCGCTTCCAACTTGTCCCCAAACCATACCAGACCTCTGCCCCGAGGAAGCAAGCCGGTGCTCAGCCGCGTCGGCCGAAGGCCGCTGCCCTAATGCAACCCGGCTGAACGGGCTCCAGTCACCCACCGGGAGTTCCAAGACTTCCGGAAAGAGATCATGGAGGCTATCCTAGGGACACCTGTCAACGAGACGCTCCATCGCTCTCACTCGCGATTGGATGTCGGGGCCAGCGCGTCCCGCGACCCGACAGTCCCGCCAGAGTATGACGAGGACATCCTGAAATGCCTCCAAGAAATGGAGAACCGCCTCGACCACTTTGGCAACGGCGGCGCGAGGCCAGCTCAGGGTCACAGGCCGACCTGACCTCCTTTCTCTGCTACAATTCTACAAGCGAAAATACCCCAAAATTTCTGACCTTCCCAATTAAAAACCTATGACGGCGAGGGTGATCCTGTCGACCATATGGAGGGTTTCAAGACCGTCATGATGATTCACAGCGCTTCGGATTCCCTCCTATGTCGTGCCTTCCCTGCCACCCTCTGGGGTCCGTCTCGGGAGAAGACTTGGAGGGAGTCCGGCTCCCGCACTACGATACGCTCGTCATCAGCCTCAGCATGGCGAACTATGACGCCCGCCGAATACTCATGGACAACGGAAGTTCGATGAACATCCTCTTTCTGGAAGCATTCGAGAACCTCAAACTCTCCCAAGATAAGCTGAAGCCAGCCGGATACACCCTGCACGGGTTCTCCGGCTTCCGGGTGCCAATAGAGGGGATCGTGACCTTAGACGTCACCACCGGTACGACCCCTTATAGATGGACCGAGTCGATGGATTTCATGGTTATAAACGTCAAGGCAGCTTACAACGCCATCCTCGGCCGACCAGGGCTCTGCTCCCTCCAGGCTGTTCCTGTGGCCTACCACCAAAAGCTGAAATTCCCCACCAAGTCAGGTGTCGGAGTCGTCCGAGGAAACCAGGAAGCGGCACGATCGTGCTATATGACGGCGATCGGGGGCGGTGTGTTTCTCCTGGATGCCATCGAGCTGCAGCCCAAAAGAAGCCAACCCGAGCCTGAGCCGGTGGACGAATTAGAGGAAGTCTCGTTCGAGACGGGGGGACATGTCAAAGTGGTTCCGCATGAGATGCTCCCTCGCTCCCAACCTCAAGACTGACCGGAACAACTGCATTCGCAGCAATGTCGACCTCTTTTCCTAGAAGCCCTCCGATATGCCCGGGATCTCCGAAGATCAAATCATGCACAAACTCAGCGTGATCCCCGGTTCGAAGCCGATCATCCAGAAGTGACGTTAGTTCGCCCCGGAGAGACAGCAAGCAGTGAAAGCGGAGGTGGACAAACTCTTGTCCGCTCGTTTCATACTAGAAATCAGCTATCCTGAGTGGCTGGCGAACGTCGTGATGGTCAGAAAGGCGAGCGGGAGCTAGAGGATCTGTATAGACTTTACTGACCTCAACAAGGTGTGCCCCAAAGATCCGTTCCCTCTCCCCAGCATCGATGATCTGATCGATGCAACATCGGGTCACGAGCTCCTTTCTTTCATGGATGCCTTCTCAGGCTACAACCAGATCCGAATGTTCCCCCCCGATATAGCCAAGACGTCCTTTGTAATGGACCAAGGTCTTTATTGCTACCGGGTTATGCCCTTCGGGCTAAAGAACGCCGGCACTACTTATCAAAGGCTCGTCCGAGTCTTCAAGGATTAAATCGGTCGCAACATAGAGGTGTACGTCGATGGCATGCTCATTAAAAGCCAGCGTGGACAGGACCACGTCGCCGACCTGGAAGAAGCCTTTGGGGTCCTTCGAACCCACAGTATGAGACTCAATCCAGCGAAGTACGCGTTCGGCATCTCCTCAGGAAAATTCCTCGGGTTCATCGTCAGCCAGTGCGGCATCGAGGCGAATCCTGAGAAGATCCAGGCCATAATAGACATAGCCCCTCCTAGAAATATCAAAAAAGTCCAGAGGCTCACGGAAAGACTGGCAACCATCGGCCGTTTCCTCTTCAAGTTCGGAGAGAAGTCCCTCCCATTCTTTAAGGCTTTGCACGAAACCGAAGGTTTCAAGTGGGGTACTCAGCAGGAAGAGGCGTTCGCCCAATTGAAAGAGTACATTGCCAACCCTCCTCTCCTCGGCAAGCCCGAACCAGGCGAGCCCCTCTGGCTTTATCTTTCGGCTTCGGAAAATGTGCTCAGTGCTATTCTCGTTCGAGAAGAAGACAGAGTCCGAAAGTTGCTATACTACGTGAGCAAGGTTCTGCTCGCCGCCGATACCAAATACTCCAAAATGGAGAAGGTGGCGTACGCCCTGATTGTGGCCGCACAGAAGCTCCGCCCCTATTTCCATGTGCACTCAATCCAGGTCCTGACGGACCAACCCCTGAAGGCCGTACTCCACAAGCCCGAGAGCTCCGGCCGACTGGTCAAATGGTCGATCGAGCTCAGTCAATACCACATCGGCTATCAGCCAAGAATGGCCATCAAGGGGCAGGCGCTCGCTGAGTTCATCACAGAATGCACCATCTCCGATCAACCCGAAAGTGGAGAAGCCGACCAAACGTGGAAAGTTTATGTCGACGGCTCTTCCTGCAAAGTGGGGAGTGGTGCGTGCATCATTTTGCAAGGACCTGATAATTTCCTTCTCCAATATTGCCTCCACCTCAACTTTCCAGCCTCCAACAACAAGGCCGAATACGAGGCCATGATTGTCGGGCTCACCTTGGCACATTGGGCATGCGCTAGACAGATCATGGCCTTTAGCGACTCTCAGCTCGTGGTCAATCAGATCACCGGAGAATACGAGGCCCGTGACGATCGGATGATCCGGTACTTAGTCGTGGTCCAGCGGCTCTTGTCATCCTTTGACGAATCTACATTCTTAAGGATCCTCAGAGAGCAAAATGCCCAAGCTGACGCTTTGTTAAAGTTAGCCTTCTCGTCCTTTGAAGGTCTTAACCACACCGTCCTGATCGAAGTACTCCTGAAGCCGAGTACCGACCTCCCCGAGACCCTCTGCATCGAAGACGGAGCTCATCCTGACGATTGGACCACTCCCATCAGAAAGTTTCTAATCAAAGGAGAGCTTCCCGAAGACCAAGCCGAGGCAAGGCGGATCAGGGTCCGTTCAGAGAGGTTTGCCATGATCAGCGAGATCCTCTTCAAACGATCGTACACCACGATAGACGAAAGGCCCTACCTCTGCTGCTTAACCCCCGACAAAGCAAAGTATGCTCTCAAGTAGCTGCATGAAGGAATCGACGGGTGTCATATGGAGAGCCGATCGCTTGTGCGAAAGGCTCTGAATCACGGGTACTACTGGCCTACAATGCTACAAGACACCGTGGCCATGGTAAAGAAGTGTGGCCCTTGTCAAAGGTTCTCCTCAATGAGAAAAGCTCCACAAGCAAACCTCTGCTCCCTGACTAGTCCACCCCCCTTTGCTATGTGGGGGATGGATCCGGCAGGCCCATTTCCGAAGGCAATGAGCCAAAGAAAGTTTCTCATAGTGGCGATCGACTAATTCACGAAGTGGATCAAGGCCGAGCCTCTGGCCACGATCACCGAGCAGCAGACTCAACAATTTTTCTGGAAACACATCGTTTGCCGGTACAGGATTCCAAAATTACTCATCACAGATAACGGGACTCAATTCGTAGGTAAGAATTTCCAAAAGTTCTATGCAGATCTCGCAGATAATGGGACCAATTCAGTACGCCACTCGCAGTCAAACGGCCAGGCCGAGAACGCAAACCACCAGATTCTTGACGGTCTCAAGAAACGACTGGATAACTCTTCCAAGGGGTTATGGGTCGAAGAGCTGCCGAGCGTTATCTGGACCCACCGTACGACAAAGAGAATCCCCACGGGAGAGTCGCCATTCAATCTAACATACGGCACGGAGGCCGTGATTTCCCTGGAGATCGGGCTCCTCTCGCCCCGGATCATGGCCTTCGACGAAGCAAGCAACTCGGCACAGCTACGTGCCGACCTGGATCTCATAGACGAGGTCAGGGAGAAGTCCGCCATCAGACGGAACACCTACCAATAGAGGATCGAAAGGTTCTACAACAAAAAGGTACGTCCCACCGACATCAAGCTCGAGGACCTCGTCCTCCGGAAGCTGGCAGTATCTAACCCCGGCCAAAAGAGGAAACTGGTCCCAAACTGGGAAGGCCTTTACAAGGTTTCTGAGATCGTGCGCCCAGGCATGTACAACTTCACCGACCCGGAGGGCAAGGCTGTCAAGAGGTCCTAGAACGCAAAGCACCTCATCAAATTCCTAGAAGGGAAGGATTAGCCTCTGCAGCCAAAGTAAATTATGAAATATATAATTGGCACGTCGTGCCTTGTTTTGTAAAGTCCAAGTTTGTTGTAATTATGCCAGCTTTCTTAAAATAAGCTTTGGCTTTGTATTAACTTTCTCAAGAAACGTGTCTCGGGCTCGACCCTCGGAAGAAACCACAAGCCACAAAAAGCTTCTCTTACAAGCTTAGCGTTCGGCGCTCGAAAGAAACCGCGAGCCACGAAAAGCTTCTCTTACAAGCTTAGGGCTCGGCACTCGGACGGAACCGCGAGCCACAAAAAACTTCCCTTACAAGCTTAAGGCTCGACACTCGGAAGAAACCGCTAGCCACGAAAAGCTTCTCTTAGAAGCTTAGGGCTCGGCACTCGGACGGGACCGCGAGCTACAATAAACTTCCCTTACAAGGCTGGGGCTCGGAACTCGGATGACACCTAGAGCCAGAGAAAGTCACTTCTAAGGTATGGGGGCTCGGCATCGGCCTTAAGCATGGTTTGGGCCTGTTCAAGCCCATCAACCTATCCGCTCGGCGATGACCGCCAGCTACACCCGTGCTATCTTTTCGAGAACAAGTGTGGGGGCTCGACGTCGACGTCGACCTCGAGCAAGACCCTGGCATTTTTCAAAGCCACGCGACCTATACGCTCGGCGACGACCTGCAGCTACGCCCATCACTGGCTTCTCTAAGGTATGGGGACTCGGCATCAGTCTCGAGCATGGTTTGGGCTTGTTCAAACCCATCAACCTATGCGCTCGGTAATGACCGCCAGCTATGCCTGTGCTATCTTTTCGAGAACAGGTGTGGGGGCTCGTCGTCGACCTCGAGCAAGGTCTTGGCTTTTTTCAAAGCCATTCGACTTTTACGCTCGGCGACGATCTTCAGCTACACCCATCATGGCTTCTCTAAGGTATGGGAGCTCGGTATCGGCCTCGAGCATGGTTTGAGCTTCTTCAAGCCTATCAACCTATGCACTCGGTGACGACCGCCAGCTATACCCATACTATCTTTCCGAGAACATGTGGGGGGCTCATCGTTGACCTCGAGCAAGGCCTTGGCTTTTTTCAAAGTCATGCGACCTTTACCCTCGGTGACGACCTTCAACTACTCCCATCACTGGCTTCTCTAAGGTATGGGGGCTCGGCATCGATCTCGAGCACGGCTTGGGCTTGTTCAAGCCCTACAGCCTACACGCTCGGCGATGACCACCCACTACACCCGTGCTATCTACCCGAGAATATGTGTGGGGGCTCGTTGTCGACCTCGAGCAGAACCTTGGCTTTTTTCAAAGCCATGCGATCTTTACGCTCGGCGACGGCCTTTAGCTATGCCCATCATTGGCTTTTCTATGCTATGGGGGCTCGGCATCGGCCTCGAGCAGGGTTTGGGCTTGTTCAAACCTATCAACCTATGCGCTCGGCGATGACCTCCGGCTACATCCATACAATCCGTCAAGACGTACACATAAGGGCTCGGTGTCAAAAAGTTTTCATTAAAGATTTAGGGCGCTCACCTTCGACAAACGCCCTGAGCCCCGGACTGTTGGTTGACCCACCTCTCACCTGTGAACAACTCGGAGTTTTCAGCTTTCAGAGCCAAAACCCTGAATTGTTCGAGTGCGGCAAGAGAGCCACCGACCCAGGACTCTCACCGAGCCTCCAGACCAATTGAGCTGCCCACTACTCACCCGCGAGCAACTTGGGGTTTACGGCCCTCAAAGTCAAAATCCCGAATTGTTCGAGGGTGACTGATGCGCCACCAACCCGGAACTTTCAGACCAAAGTTCTACTTAAGGGCGCCCGCCTTCGGTAGGTACCCAAATCTCATAAACGGTCGATTCATCTCTCACCCGCTGACAGGTCGGGGTCAACGACCCTCGGAGCCGAAACCCCGAATTGTCAGCAGGTGGCAGATGAGTCAATCTCAATTCCTGATGAAAAAACAATGGGGAGATGGGGATTATATAGCCCCCTGAGCAGCGCATTTATTACATCGGGAAGTCCAAACGGCGGAAGGCGAAACGTCGTCATTAATGTTTATCAGAAGGCGAAACATCACTCATTGGGCGTTGCCTGCAAGAAACTACGGTTCAGCCTTTTGCCTCGGCGGCGACCCCCTGCAAGGCCGAGCTCGGCAACAATCTTGGGCTACACTCTTTTCCTCCTCACTCAATGAATCGTCAAAGTTAAAGAAGTCGGAAGTTTTTTATTACTCATATAGCGCCAGAAACGGCCGCCCTATACAATGAAAAGCTTACAAGTTACTCATCGCTCGGCGTAAAACTCAAACTTGACGCTTCCCATGGTTTCCTTCGCCCGCTCGGCCTGTCCGACCGGGAAAGGCACTCCAGCAACAGAGCTTTCCGCATCGGCAGGCTGGGCCGCCTCCAAGAAAAAGGTCGGAGAATGTCCGAGTACAGAATTGCTTGCCTCCTCGATCAGACCGGCACCTAGCATTAGCCTCAACCTACAGATCTCCAACTCTTTCTCTACAACAGCCTCACGAAGAAAAGACTCTGAAGCCGACCGCCCACTCGAGGCATCCGAGATCGACCAGTTCATCTCAACTGCCCACCAGTCCCGGTCGGCTATGGCCTTCTTCAGACGAGCGACCTCCAAGCTGAGCTCCCTAGACTTGTTCATAAAGTAATTCACCGGGGCCACTCGGTCCCGAGCCTGCTTACGTTGGCGAACCAGATCACTCTCCATGGCCCCCAGCCTAGCTCGGACCCAGGAGACCTCGGCAGAACCAAGGTGGGTGCCGAGGACCTCATGCGCCTATCAAAAAGACGGGAAAAACAACAAGTCACAAAAAGACTAAAAAACACAAGTCATGGAGCATCGACCAAAAATTTTTTTTTTATTAGTTCAAAAAATTTGTACTACAAAAGGCGGTGGCCAGTCCGCGTTCGACAATTACAACCCAAAAAAAAAAAGGAAATTCCTTGACTATTGTTTAGGAGGGGGTCGGCACCTCTTCGTCAACTTGGTCACCACAGGCCTCCAATCGAGCGTCCCCCTGCTCCTCGTCCTCCACTCTGCGTGGCATCAGCGGAAGCTCTGGGTCCCACCCATAGTGGAGATGCCCGACCTGAAGGTCCGGATAAATCCACAGGATGTGCTCCCTGGCCTTGTTATAAGCCTCGTCCAGCGAGGCAATCAGGATATCCGCCATGGCGATTGCCGCCTCCTCGCTAGCCTTCTTGGCCTTTGCCTTGAACTGCGCCAACTCTTTCTCATGATGCTCCTTGTTGAAGACCAGCTAGGCTTGGACGACCGCAAGGGCAGCCTCCATCGCCGTCCGCTCGTCCTTCAGCTGGGTGGCTTCACGAAAATAGCGTTCCGCATTCTTCTTTTGGATGACGATCTCCTTCTCCAGACACTCGTGAAAGTGTTGCACGTGTTACATCGCCTGGCCGAGGAGGATCAAGTTAGGAAAATTCTCTGTAAAACAAATCCAACGTACAGAAGGAAGAATTACCGCGAGGTGGGCCTGAGCGAACCTCATATAGGACGTATCAGCCGTCTCCACCACCAGGGCCATACGATCCCGCTCGGTGGTAAGGTGCTCTACCACCTCTACCGCAACTGGGCCTTCGAGGAGCGTATCTCCCGCCTTGACCCCCCAGTCGGAGGTATAGGGCCTCATGCCCTGCCGACCCACCATTTCCACAGCGTTCAGTCGAAGCGGCGGGAGAGGTCCCTTCGCGACCTTAGCAACCTTCTTGCTACCAGAGCTCGCCTCTGGATCCTTCATCAACGTCGACAAAGGGTGATGATGCTTCTTCGCCCTCTTCGGGGTCGCCTCCTCGGGCCATGGAATCACTGTCTGGCTGGTCCCCGCCCCCGAGGTGGCCTTCTTCGCCATATTGACCCTCCTCTTGGCGGCCAGAGCTACTACAGCGTTGCTGGTATCAAGCTCCTTGGTAAACATTTATTCAAAAGAAGGAAAGTGAACATGTTAACACGAAGGCAGAAAGAAATACAAAATAGAAACAAAAACATACTAGGGTTGACTGGGCTCAGTCCGGCTCGGGTGAGGTGTAGCTCCGTGACGCGAGACCACCCAATGTTGTGACCCTCCACTATCTTGTTGACCTTTGCCCACTCCTTCTTAGTCAGGTCTCTTTGCTTCGGCGGCTTATGGTTCGGATTTCTGAAGTTCCAAACGGTGGGGATTTCCCAAGGCGTATCACTCCGGACTACGAAGTTCTTCTCTTTCCAACCCTTGATGGAGTCCGGATGGACGTGCATCACCTTCTTATGAGGGCAGGGAGATAAATAGAAAATCCCCTCCTGGTCCCCGAGAGAGCTCATCCCCAGGATGGCTCGGAAGTAGGTCAGCCTCGGCGTAATCCCCTTCTCCTGACACTTCAAAATAAAACACGCTAAGTGTTTCCAAGAGTTGGGACCATACTGCATCGGGCTCAGCTCCCCCAGTTCAGCACCCTCTTGATGAACGGGTGCAATGGAAGCCTCAGCCCCGAGACAAAAGCATCCTCCGGGAACATGCAGAAGCTCGGTTCGAGAGCGGTGGTCGGGCGGATTCCTGGGTTCGGCTCCAGAAGTTCGAACTTCCGAGGAATGAAGTAAGCCGTCCTCAAGATGGGCAAGTAGTCCATTGGCAAGGTGCACTTCACACTGTCCATCTTGATCATGAACCGGCCCTCGTCCCTCAACAGCGATGTATACGCCAGAAGATCCTTCACATCGTCAGGATACATTCTGATCGATCCTAAATTTTTGCCGGAGATAAGGGGGTACGTGAACCCGGAGCCATACTCATGCTTATCCTTCTCGGCAGGACTGTCGGGCCGTATCCACTTCCTCTTCCTCCTTTGAGGGCGATCTTTCCTATCAGGGGAATGGGTCGCTAGGGGAGGCAACGGTGGGAGGTCTGCCTCTTCTTCTCCTACCTCCTCCGCGGTCCCTCCGACCTCGCCATGGTCGCTACCACCCTCAGTCCCTTGTTCGGGCTCCTCCTGATCATCGCCCTCCTCGACCTGCTCTGCTTCTTCCCGACCTCCTTCTCCGGACTCATTCTCCACCTTCACAAGCTCCTCTGCCTCAGGATCCCTTTCTTCGTGCTCCTCCTCTGCAGGCTCTTTACCCGGTCTACGGGATTGCAGGGGCTCTACAATGAATGCTACGTCATCCTCGCCGTCCGACCCTCCTTCTGATAGAACCTCCTCTTTTACCAGGCGGATGTCTCCCAACGAAAAAGATATTGAAGACGAATGAACCTCCTCCTCACCGCGACCTGAAGTACTTGTCTCGGAACCAGACTAAGACTGTAACATTTTAAAGCAAAAATACTAACATGTTTTGCCGGAGTACGCAAAGGTCAACGGAAAATGGTCGTCGGCGGTGCGCAAGGAAATTTCTGTTGTTAAGAAGTTGAAAGCAAAGTAAAAAAGTGAGGTGGGGGGAGGGGGATTATAAGCGCGGGTGGGACTCCTCGAATTCCGCAAAAAGATCTGGCCGTCTGATCTTCATCATCAAGACCTAACGGCCACTAAGATCGTGATGACGTCAGCCTAGTGCGCAAAAATACCTTCTTACCCTTGGCTCTGTCAACTAACATGGCGCCTCATCGTGCAGAGTTAACTTCTCGGGTACTTCACCATTATTCACCCAAGTTCCTCCAAAAATTTTCTCCTAAACTGCTTGGACCTTGATGCTCGGATGTCATCGCGAGCCACAAATAGTTTATCTCAACGGCCTCATGGTCGACGCTCAGATGCCCCCGCGGGCCCCAAAAAATTTTTCCGAAACTGCTTGGACCTCGACGCTCGGATGTCATCGCGAGCCACAAAAAGTTTCTCTAAACGGCCTCAGGGTCGACGCTCGGATGCCACCGCGAGCCCCAAAAAATTTCTCCTAAACTGCTTGGACATCGACGTTCGGATGCCATCGCGAGCCACAAAAAGTTTCTTTCAACGGCCTCAGGGTCGACGCTCGGATGCCACCGCGAGCCCCAAAAAGTTTCTCCTAAACTGCTTGGACCTCGACGCTCGAATGTCATCGCGAGCCACAAAAAACTTCTCTCAACGGCTTCAAGGTTGACGCTCGGATGCCACTGCGAGCGCCAAAAGTTTCTCCTAAACTGCTTGGATCTCGATGCTCGGATGTCATCGCGAGCCACAAAAAGTTTCTCTCAACGGCTTCATGGTCGACGCTCGGATGCCACCACGAGTCACAAAAAATTTCTCTTAAACTGCTTGGACCTCGACGCTTGGATGTCATCGCGAGCCACAAAAAGTTTCTCTCAACGGCCTTAGGGTCGATGCTCGGATGTCACCCCGAGCCACCAAAATTGTCTCCCCACGAGTGAGGGGCTTGCCTGCTGACCCAAGGCGCCCGGCAAGAAGGGCCCCTAATATACAGACTCCTACGTCCCCTTGCTTTTGCAACAAGTGAGGGGGCTCGTCAACCGACCTTTACACTCGACTCGTCTACCCAATGGTCGACACGCGGATATCACCGCGATCCCCAAAATTATCTCCCAACAAATGAGGGGCTCGGCAAGAAAACCTCCTCCACAGGTCTCGGTGCCCCCCTTGCTTTTCCAATCGGTGAGGGGGCTTGCCTACCGCCCCTTACCCTCTCGGCCAATTGACCTCTGGGTCGACGCTCGGATATCACTGCGAGCCTCGAAAGTATCCCCCAACGATGAAGGGCTCGCCTGCCAACCTTCGACGCTCGGCAGGAAGGCCACTGCTCCCCAGACTCCAATGCTCCCTAACTTTTCCAACAAGTAAGGGGGCTCGCCTACCGATCCCCTATTCTTTCGGCCAAATGAACTTTGGGTCGATGCTCGGATATCACCGTGAGCCCCAAACTATTCCCCAACCATCGAGGGGCTCACCTGCCGACCCTAGAGGCTCGGTAAGAAGAACTCTTACTCCACGGGTCTTGACACCCCTTGCTTTTCCAACCAATAAAGAGGCTCGTCCACCGACCCTCGATGCTCGGCCAGCCGAGCTCCGATGCCCCGTGTGATTCCAAGAGGGGATCCCTTCATCCTACCCCACTGACCTTTTCTGGAAGATACGAATCCCATTCTTTGCCGTACACACCAACCCACTCTTCCTACAGAGGCAAAAAATCAATTCTACATGGCTGGATTATCCAGCCCTCCAGGAGTGGGGGGCTCCTGATATGAGTCAGATGACGTGGCCCCTCCTGGGCCACAGGATCCCCTCAAAAACTATTCACCCCCGATCGTCAGATCTACCACATCAACCCTAAACCACGTCAATCCTAAACCGCCTGGGCTTCCGCCACGTCAGGCCCACAGGCAACCCGGTCCAGACCGGGTTCCAAATGGGTCCAGACCCGGTTGGCACTGCCTATAAATACCAGGCCCTCTACCCTTTCAACAGGTAATCAATCTCTTCGATCTAAAATCCTAGTTGCTGTTACTCTTCAGTGTCTGACTAGACCGTTGGAGGGCCTACCACCGGGACCAACCCTGGTGTTTCTAGGCCGAGTGTAGGTACACGAGACCCCCAGAGCCGAGCCTCCAGATCCATGCCGAGCATCCTACCTCCACCTCGCTCCCGCCTACTCCCGAGTCGTTCCCTCGGCTGAGGGTCGGGCATACCATCCAGTACTGAAGCTTCCACAAAAATACAAATTAAGAAGAACTCACACCTGGTGCAGCTACCCCCTGATAGGAAAGTGGAATTCGGTATTGATGTTCAGCCTGGAACAGCACCGATATCGAAGAGTCCCTACAGAATGGCACCGGTTGAGCTAGCAGAGCTTAAGGTGCAGATTTAGCAGTTGCTTGATTTGGGTTTCATCTGACCCAGTGTTTCACCTTGGGGTACTCTGGTCCTTTTTGTTGACAAGAATGATGGTGGTCGTCGACTGTGCATGGATTATCGGGAACTAAACAAAGTTACTGTGAAGAATCGGTATCCGTTGCTCAGGATCAATGATTTGTTTGATTAGTTGAGTGGGACTGCTGTTTTCTCGAAGTTGGATCTTCGTTCTGGGTATTACCAAGTCAAGGTAAAGGCTGCAGATATATAGAAGACTGCTTTCAGGAATAGATATGGGCACTATGAGTATCTTGTGATACCGTTCGAAGTTACAAACGCTCTGTATTCATGAGTCTTATGAACCGGGTCTTCTCTCAATGCTTGGATAGATTTGTTGTGGTCTTCATTGATGATATTTTGCTGTATTCTCGGAATCGGGAAGATCATGCTGAGCATCTTAGAGTGGTTCTGCAGACTTTGAGGGAGAATCAGCTCTATGGAAAACTCAGCAAGTGCGAGTTTTGGCTCGACAGGATTTCATTCTTGGGGCCCATTATCTCAGGCTATGGTATTTCTGTGGATCCTTCCAAGGTTGAGGCTGTGAAGGATTGGCCTATTCCCAAGTCAGTTTCAGAAGTCAAGAGTTTTCTCGGTTTGGCTGGCTATTGTCAGAAGTTCGTCCAAGATTTTTCGAAGATAGCAGGACCGTTGACTAAGTTGACTGTGAAGGATCAGAAGTTATGTTGGTCTGATGAGTGTGATGAAGCTTTTGTTGAGTTGAATAACAGATTGACGTCAGCACCTGTGTTGACTATTCCTAATGGTTCAGGCGGATTTGTAATTCACTGTGATGCTTCTGGTAAGGGTCTTGGGACAGTTCTGATGCAGAAGGGCCGAGTCGTTGTGTATGCATCGAGGCAGTTGAGGCCGCATGAGAAGAACTATCTGACTCATGACTTGGAGTTAGCGGCAGTGATTTATGCTTTGAAGCTGTGGAGACATTATTTACTTGGGGACCGAGTGGAGATCTTTACAGACCATAAATGTCTCAAGTACGTCTTCACCCAGAAGGAGTTAAACATGAGGCAAAAGCATTAGTTGGAGCTTATAGCCGATTATGACATCAATTTGCAATACCATCTTGGTAAAGTAAACTTGGTGCCAGATGCTTTGAGCAGGAGACCGGCAGTTATGTTCTTGACTCAGCAAAGGGATCTGATTGAGCAGATGAGGATGTTGGAGTTAGAAGTTTTGTTGCCGAGTTCTAATCGGAGTTGTTTGGTGCTTCAACTACAGTCGTCTCTTGTTGATCAGATTAAAGAGGCTCAAGCTAGTGATGCACAATTGCAGATATTTCGAGCTGAGGTTGAGTCTGGGTCCAGGATGGACATGGTTATTCATTCGGATGGATCGCTTCGTTTTGGGTCTAGATTATGTGTCCCGACAGGTGATGTTCGTCAGAGATTGCTTGACAAAGCCCATCAGTCTTCATATTCTATCCATCCTGGTGGTACTAAGATGTATCGGGATTTGAAGCTTCATTTCTGGTGGTAGGGTATGGAAAGGGCTGTGTCTCAGTTTGTTGCTCAGTGTTTGATCTGTAGCAGGTTAAGGCAGAGCATCAGAGAACCGCTGGACTTCTTCAACCGCTTCCTATTCCAGAGTGGAAGTAGGAACATATCACTATGGATTTTGTGACCATTTTGCCGAGGAGTCTTAAGGGTCATAATACCATTTGGGTGATTGTCGACCGTTTGACGAAGAGTGCTCACTTCATTCCTTTTCGTATCGGGCAGTCTACTGAGAGTCTTGCTGAGAGATATATGCAAGAGATTGTTAGACTTCATGGGGTTCCAGTCAGTATTGTATTCGACAGGGATATGAGATTCAGATCTCAATTTTGGGAGAGTCTTCAGAATAGTTTGGGGAGCAAATTAAAGTACAGTACAATTTTTCATCCCCAGACTGATGGACAGTCAGAGCAGACTATTCAGATTCTTGAGAACATGTTGAGGTCCTGTATGCTTCAGTTTGGTGGGTCTTGGGAGGATCATTTGCATATCGTAGAGTTCTCGTACAATAACAGCTTTCAAGCCAGTAATAAAGCTGCTCCATTCGAGGCACTCTATGGGCGGAAGTGCATATCACTAGTGTGCTGGGATGACATTGGTGAGAGGAAGTTGTTGGGTCCGGAGTTGATCACCAAGACAGTTGATGCAGTGGTTCAGATCATGAAGCACTTGCAGGCATCTCAGAACAGGCAGAAGCGATGGGCCGATGTCCATCGGAGAGCTTTGGAGTTTGGTGTTGGTGACCATGTTTTCCTAAAGGTATCGCCGTGGCGCGGTGTCATTTGATTCGGTGGTGGGGGCAAGCTTAGCCCTAGGTTTATTGGACCGTTTGAGATTTTGGAGCGAGTAGGCAAGGTGGCCTATCGTCTTGCATTGCCGCCAGCTTTATCAGGAGTGCACGATGTTTTTCATGTCTCACAACTCAGGATATATATCTGAGATGAGAGCCACGTGATCGACTATTCTAAGTTGACCGTTCGGCCGGATTTGACTTGTAAGATTCTGCCAGTTGCTATTGTGGATCGGCGGGAGAAAGTGCTTAAGAACAAGGTCATCAAGTTGGTTCGTGTTGTTTGGAATCCTCACTCGCCTGGTGAGTCGACTTGGGAGTTGGAGGATGAGATTCAACAGAAGTTTCCTCATTTGTTTGAGTAGTTTTTATTTTGTTCTTTTGGTTGTTTTGGGGTTACCTTATGTATCTTTTTTTTGAATTCGATGACGAAATTCTTCTTGTTGGGTGGGTAGGATTGTAACCCGTGTTTTTTATTTTGTGTATTTTTTAGTGTATTTTTTCATTTTGTTGTATTTTTATCTTTCTTGGTATTTGTACTCTCTTGTATTTTTCTGAACCATATATTGGAATTGTTTCAATATACATTCGT
Source organism: Hemerocallis citrina (assembly GCA_017893485.1). Lineage (NCBI taxonomy): Eukaryota > Viridiplantae > Streptophyta > Magnoliopsida > Asparagales > Asphodelaceae > Hemerocallis > Hemerocallis citrina. Next base: position 256,910,571 of record CM030365.1, read on the forward strand.
TTTATTTCATTTCGAGCTCTTTGTGTGGATTGATTGTCTCTTTTATTTCGTTCTTCTATTATTTGATCTTTCTTTTATTTGGTCTCGTTCTCTTTATTTTATTTTATTTTTGGGTGTTGTGGTGGTGATTGGCTGTTATCCTATTTCCAATCCTATGGTTTTATCCCTAGTAGTATTACCAAAGCCAAATTAAAATCCACAATCCTAATTGATATCCTATACATATGTAACCTATTTGAAACCCAATTTAACAAATCCTACTACTCCTCCTAATTACCCACAACCCAATTACCCATTAACCCTAATCCCCTTATATATATATATATATATATATATATATATATATATATATATATATATATATATATATATCTAATCTCTCTCTTCCTCATCTAACCCTAACCCTAACTTCAAACACCCCGACCCCCCATCCTCCTTGGCTGCGCCGTACACCCGTCACCCCCCTCCAGGCCGAGCCACCCCCTCCCGGCCTGTGTCCGACGTCGCACACCCCACACACTCCTATCCCCTTGGCCGACCACCTACACACCACCATAACTCCCTAGCATCTCTTTCATTCTCTCTCCCCGTCGCCCCCCACTCCGGTGCCAATCAACCCCAGGCTGCAAGCCACCATAGTTGCCATCCCTCTCTCTTGATCTTTCTCTCTGTCTCGCTTTGTGGAGTTTTGCTCGTGTGGTGATTTTTGCATGAGTTGCTTGGATTCGTTGATTCGTGAATTTTCGTTCGTGGGTTTTGCTCGTTACTCTTGGTTTTCGTCGTTCCTCATCTTCGGTTAAGGCAAGTAACCTGTACTTCAATTCATTTGTTTGATACAAGTCAAAAATACCACCTATAGTGTAGTTGGATCTAGAGACAACTCTTGTTTGTGTTATTCTTGATGAGTTTTGTCTCAATTGTGAAAACTTGACTATAGTCGCTTCACGACACAATATGGACATGAAATAACTTAGGTTTTATCCGTTCTTGATTTGATCATGTATGTGAGACTTTTGTGAGAATTCATGATTTGGTTGAAACCCATGTGATATATTTAGTGTGGACATGCTAGATACCCTAATTCATGATATTTGGACACTTGGTATACTCGATTTCATATTTGGTTGTGCTTTGCACAAGTTTTGTATGATATATGTTGAGTTGTTGTTAAAGGGAAAAATCTGTATTTTGTCGCTGATCTGTTTTGTTTGCTATTTTGGACTGTTTTAAAGTCAGTATCTTAATTTCGGTATAAAACATGAGTTTTAGAGAATTTTGTCTATTTTCCACCCTCTGACCTTGCTTGATTTTGTTTTTGTATGTGTGAGTTATGATTGTTCTACTACAGAGGTGTAGATCTTTTCCAGATTTCGTTTCTTGGTGTTTTTGATGACTAATTATTTTAATAACTGTGCTACACATATTATTTTGATCCAAAACTTTGGTCAGTATTTCTTTATCTAGTTAGGGATTATCCAGAATTTTGGTGGATTTTATTGATGAGTTTTATGTGCCGTTTCATGCTCGTTTATGGAAACTATACTTGCAGTATTTTACTCGCTGTTCTGTAAAGAATCGTATTTCCACCCTGATTCCTTGTGCTTTATGAAAAATGTTTGTGAAGTTTTATCTATTTTCATATCCCTCTGGCGGAATTGGATTTCGTTTCACTGGTTGCAAGATATCATAGTTTTCGTACAGCAGTGTTGGCAATTCCAGATTTGCCAGACTCTCATATATTGATGTTTCCCGATTTTCAATGACTGATCTAATTTTACTGGAAAATTCTAAAACTTTATATTTAGATACTGGACATATAGGGAAATACCCCAGATTTTTCGTGGATTTATTTAATGAGTTTTCATGCTGTTTTCCTATTCTTGAATTTGTTTTCCTGATTTCTGGTTGAACCTATTTTCTGTATTCAAATCAGTTTTGAGTTATGATTTTGTGAATTACTATATGACTTATTTATACTCGCTAAATTCGGTTGGGAGTCTATTTTCTAGACGTTTTGACGGATTCAGCTTTGCATGCTTGTAACACTGGAAATCACTATTTTACTACAGTATGATCTTGCTGTCCTGAACTTGAAATTTGTCTATTTTAGTCTTTCATGTATTATCTTGCACTCCTACATGTTTACCTTGCAACTTGCACTTGTCACATGATCATGCCATATTATTTTTGATATATTTTGCACATATACATGCTTGTTTAAAATTAATAATAAATAACCAAGCCGGGATTTAAGGGATAGATCTAATAGTGGATAATTTAGAAATGTGTACTCGGAAGGGGATCCATTGATCCTACGTGATTACTTAAGGCATAATACTTGACACGTGATTACTTGATATTTGCACGCAAGACACGATACTTGCTACTTGCACAACTTGACACGTGATTATATAATACATGATACTTGGAGCTTGGAGCTCGATACTTGACTTGTCTCCGAGTATACTGCTCTCTATGGTCCACTCTGAAATCTAAAACGAAACTGTTTGCTGTAGTAATCATGTAAGGTGGGCTGCATGAAGTTCTACCTAGATAGTAATCACTACAAGACTTGATATATGATACTTGAATATGATACTTGAACATGATACATGCTTACTTGATACTTGACCACATGATGCTTGAGACTTGAAACTTGACAATTGATACATGATTACATGATACTTGACACCTAATGCATGTTTACATGATACTTGATTACTTGACAGTTGATTCGTGTCATTTACACTTGTTCACTTTGCCATGCTAGTCGTTTATGTTGACATCACACTTATACCATATTGCTAGTTAGTTTCCCCATGTGCTTGTATTCTACATTGTAAGTGGTCCGTAACTTGCAATTGACGGGTACTTGTTTTCTCTTTTCCTCTTCCCCGCAATTGTTGAATTGCAGATTTTGGAAAACAGGTTCCAGACGGTATCGGTGACATGAAGTATTAGTGCTGCATTTTATTATTATTATTTCTTGTAGTTTGCTTGAACAATATTGTATTTTGAGACTTAGATTTATTCTTGTATTTGGACAATGTGACCCAAGATATTTTTTTGATTCAGATCATGACTATTTGAGATTTATATATTTGGTTTCAAGTATTCTTGTTGGTATTTGGGTTCATATGTGCATGTGGTTGATTCTTTTGCTTCCGACTCTGACGATTCTTGTGAATGTTGTAAAAATTCTTGAACAACTTATGGATAATAAAAATCATTCGTTGGGCTTTTGTCTCGTAACCGTATTCCGTATTCTTTTAGGAAGCGGGACGTGATAAAGCACCTCTGATGAACGACGATGATTACCCCTTTAAAGTTGTACCTGTTCGTTTTTTCCCCCTTTTTTCTTCTCTGCTTTTTCGGTCAGGTGGTCAGGATAGGGGTGTAGGCGAATCCACGTCAGTCGGTATATATGTATCTTAGATTCTTAATCTTGCATGGTTGGCGAACGTAATGTGCTACCGGCTTCCCTAGATTGAGAGCTTGGGCCTGAGTCGAACACATGGGTTATACGCAGAGAAAATTTCGGCTGATCTTCAAGGAACTCATAATATTCTTCAAATTTGAATGCTTTCCTGGATAATTGCATGTATTTCACTATTGCTCCGCGTACCTATTTCAATGTCGTAAATTATATATACCTTATTCACCTCAGTTATTCCGCATGCAGCTCTATTTTAGACGGAACATCTTCTTCCGTCTTCTATATTTAACATATTCTTAAATTTGAGGTTATATTTAGAAAAATATTGTTCATTTCTATTGCTAAATTTGGGTTTATAGCAAACGATATAGGGCTATTTTTTGCCAGAAAATGCAAATGTTGAGTTTAGGAAATGAAGATGGATGCTCTTATGGGCCTAAGAGCAGGCTTGTACAAGCGGCCTGCTAGGTAAAGCAACTTTAGAAATCAGAAGTATAGTTGGACTTCTTGTATCTAGTTATCTAATCGATCGACTATTCACAAATCTTTGCTTAAATAGTTAACACACTGCTGATACGAATTTTTGAATCTTCGAAGAGTTGCCATCTATTAGACCATCCACACTCGTCATTGTGTAAATTATGCATATATGGATAAATGCATATAATATTTGACTATTATGCTGCAGTCGTTGAAAGCTATTTTTTACCAATTTAATTTAAAATAATAAAAATCTCATATCAAATCAGATCAGACGGCCGAAAAAAAAAAAATCAAAATAGATTGCGTCGGAAGAGACAAAAAAAAAACCTCAAAAAATTGGACAACGCAACTTATATTGCGTCCGACATTTTTGGAATTTTTTTTAGTTTAAAAAAAAAATTCAACAAAATGGCTTGCTCGTATCACATTTTGTTCAAATTTTTTTTTCTTTATTGAGTTTGTTTTAGTTTTTTTATTCCAGTTAATTATTTTTTTCTTGAGGGATGCAATGCGAAGTTGCGTCGGAGAAATAAAAAATAATTTTTTTTCATCGGACTGTATAATATGCATAATTCTCATATCCGCTCTCCTTTATAGCATTCTACTATAGCAGAATATGCATAATATGTATATTTAGCAGACGACTGCAGCGGTTTTTTTAACCAAATATACATAATATACATATTTAGCCAACGACGACAGATGCTCTTGGTGGAAATGAAGATACTCGAGCATTCAAAGCACAAGTAAATTCCATTATTAAAACTAGTATTATACACGTGCGTTGCACGTGGGGAAAATGGGGAGGAAGGAATGAAAAGGACAAAAAAAATCTAGTATTATACACGTGCGTTGCACGTGGAGAAAATGGGAGGGGGAATGAAAATGACAAAAAGAAAAAAATCTACCAACACGTGCGCTGCACGTGTTGACAAAATGACAAATATTTACAAATGACACTAAGTCCCTCTTCCACAACTAGTATGATACACGTGCGTTGCACGTGGAGAAAATGGGAAGGAGGGAATGAAAAGGAAAAAATCTAGTATTATACACGTGCATTGCACGTGGAAAAAATGGGGAGGGAAAATGAAAAAGGACAAAAAAAAAATCTATCAACACGTGCGTTGCACGTGTTGACAAAATGACAAATATTTACAAATGACACTAAGCCCTTCTCCCATTATAATATTAGAGATAATATCCCACTATAATATTATTATTAGAGATTAGAGATGAGATATTTAGATATTCAATTGTAGTTAGCAAAAAAGGAGAAGAATAATGTGTAATTGCACTACTTTAATTTTTTTGTCAGATTCCTAAAAGTTACCAGCATTGCTACGAGAACAAAGGATAAACCATTATGACCAACACTGGTAGTTACTTCGCCAATGAGACTTTCAAGAAACTTTGCCCCGTTTGGTTTGTTGTTTTTCTTTTTTTTTAAAGTTTTCCAAATCTCCAAAATCCTGTTCGGTTTGTTTGTGTTGCGAAAAGAATTCTCACAAAATTCCGCTTCCACTATTTTCTTGTTTTTCACATCTTCTCTCTAAATCTATTTATTATTACTAGTACTAGTATCATGCACGTGCGATGCACGTGGAGGAAGAAGGATAAAGGAAAAAAAAGGAAAATAATTTCCAAACTGATCCACTTTCGAAAATATTTACCAAACTGGTCCATTTCGAAAATATGCACGTGCGATGCACGTGGAGGAAGAAGGAAAAAGAAAAAAAAAGGAAAATAATTTCCAAACCGATCAACTTTCGAAACTATTTACCAAACTGGTCCACTTTCGAAAATATTTACCAAAGTGAGTTGGCTTCAAAATGACAGAATTAAAAAAAAATAAAAATTAATGACAAATACCACTAAGGCCTTCTCCCATTATAATAGTAGAGATTATTATTATTATTATTATTATTATTATTATTATATATATACTAGGTTTTTCCGTTGACACGTGCCTGCGGCACGTCTTCGGAACGGTGCACCTTATTTGATTATATAAAATAGTTTTGCAGGTCCAACAAATTGATCGAAGTAGCAAATATATTATATGAGAAACTTTTGGGGGTCCAGCAAAAAACATATTATATGATTTTTTTGATTTTTTTGAATTATTTTAAAAGTTTTTTAAATTTTTAATTCTTTTAGTTTTTTAATTTTTAAAAATTTTTAAAAATTTTATTTTTTTAATTTTTTGAATAGAAGATGGAGGAAGAGAGAGAGAGAGGGAGAGAAAATAATTAAATAAATATAGGAGTTGTTTTGGGTGGGGATTTGAATTTGAGTTTTGGAGAAAAACTTTTGGGGGGGAAATATGTTTTGTGAGGTTAGATCTGGACCTTTGATTTTTGGGAGAATTGAAGGAGAGTCACTTGATAGCTTTCTTTGTGTTTTATTATATAGATATACTAGGTTTGCCCGTTGACACGTGCCTACGGCACGTCTTCAGCACGGTGCACCTTGTTTAATTATATAAAATAGTTCTAATGGTCCAGCAAATTAATTGAAGTTGCAAACATATAGAAAAAAATATATTATATGATTTTTTGATTTGTTTTTAAAGTTTTTAAATTTTTAAATTTTTTAGTTTTTAATTTTTAATTTTTAAATTTTTAATTTTTTTTAATTTTCTTAATTTTTTGAATAGAGGAGGGAAGGAGAGAGAGAGAGAAAAAATAAATAAATAAATATAGGAGTTGTTTTGGGTGGGGGATTTGAATTTGAGTTTTGGGGGGAAACATTTGGGGGGAAAATATGTTTTGTGAGGTTAGATCTGAGCCTTTAATTTTTGGGAGATTGAAGGAGAGCCACTTGATAGCTTTCTTTGTATTTTATTATATAGATATGGGTAAAAGGGATATGAGCAACTTGCTCATTTAGTAAATGAGTAAATAAGCAAGTTGCTCATACCCCTTTTTCCTTATATATATATATATAGAGAGAGAGAGAGAGAGAGAGTAATGTGAGCCTCATATTTGTATGAGAAAATTTTCCTCATACAAATTGATTATACTCACTTGGTGGGGCCCTTATGTAAGATCCAGTCCGTCCATCATTTTTATCATGCTAATATATGTATGTGTAGAAAAAATCAAGTGTTTTGGAGGTCATTCACTCATGCATCATGTGGGTCCAATTTGTGGTTCGATTTGTATTACTGTTGAAATCGTTCATTTTCAACCACATGATGCATGGGTGAATGACCTCCAAACCAGTTGATTTTTTCTACACATACATCCATTAGTATGATAAACATGATGGACGGAATGGATCTTCCATAACGGCCCCACCAAGTGAGTATAATCACTTTGTATGAGGAAAATTTTCTCATACTCTATATGAGGCTCACTTTTCTCATATATATATATATATATATATATATATATATATATATATATACACACACTATTATTATAATATATATTATTATTTCATATATACTATTTTATATATACTATTATAATATGCTATTATTATTATAATATATATTACTATTATATATTATTATATAATTTATTATTATTATAATAAATTATTTAATATATTATTATAACATATTATTATTACATATATATATTATAATTATTATATGGTATTATATATATGTATATAATTAAATATGTTTATTATAATAAAATATTTTATATTATTATATAATATACAATTATTATAATATATTATTATTTTATATATACTATTTTACATATACCATTATTATTATATATATTATTATTTTATTTATACTATTTTATATATACTATTATTGTATTATATCATTATTATATATATTATTATTATTATTATTATATATTACTATTATATATTATTACATATATTATACATATAATATATTACTATAATATATTATTATATAACATACTATTATTATAATATATTGTTATATATATATTTATAATACATTATTATTATTATTATTATTATTATTATTATTATTATTATTATTATTATTATTATTATTATTATTATTATTTTAAATATACTATTTTATATATACTACTATTTCATATATATATACTACTATTTCATATATACTATTATATATATTATTATAATAATATATTATTATTATAATATATATTATTATTATTACATATATATTATTATATATATTTATATTATTAAATATGTTTATTATAATAAAATATTTTATATTATTATATATCAGTATGTATGTATATGTATAAAACATGTATGTATCAGAGTATATATACTGTATACAGTATATACATATAACCAAACATATACATATATTATACTCTCATTTTCAAAAAACTGTTTTCATAAAAAATTATCACCAAACAGCTTTTACATTCTCATTTTCAAAAAACTGTTTTCAGAAAATTCTTTTTAAAAAACTGTTTTCAGAAAACTATTTTCAAAACAACAAACTAAACGCAACAAACTTGCACAATTTAAAGTTACCTTATTACTAACGAAATAAGTGTCAAATACATGATTTTTTTTTAAAATGATCAACTTTGTGAAAGTATTTACCAAACTGACTCATGTTCGAAAATACCCAAATGACCCTATGTTGTCTCAAATAACGAGTTTGGTGACAATGTCCGCACTGTTTGAGATAGTTAGTGTAGGCTACTCGCTGTCACTTAATCAAAACTGGTGAAAAAATAATCCCTGCATGGGGTGGGATTCAGATAGTTCGGCATTAATATATGTAGGACGTGCGGACACAAACAAGCCACATATAATCCCGGTTTGAGATTTGCACCCCCTCCCATGCGCGCATAAGAGAAAGCGTTATGGCTTGTTTTTTTACAATGTCAATAAATGGTTTATTATATATACTCTTCTAATTTTTATGATTTTTGTGATGTAGGACTAAAGTCTCTCAACCCATTTTCAAACATCAAATATGTCACTTTGGGAAACAATTTATCATTTACCACATAAACTGTTTTGAGCAAATAAATATATGATATTGATGTACTATCCATAAAGATTTCTCACTAATTTATAGTGGATCTTACTCAAAAAATTGTTTCGAAACCGGTTCGTAAAATGGTGTTAAAACACTCATTTTGTAACATTATGTTTGTTTTATTATTTGGTTGAGTTTCTAATTTGGTTAATGATAGTGAGATGATCATAAAGAGTGTTGGAATTGTGGTGAAAAACTGGAAATGAACCATATGTATGTACAAGAAAATTTGTAGCTGCAGGTTGCACTTGAAAATGTCATAATTATACTCGCTATCTGATATAGCGAGTTTAGTTAAAAGAAGCTCGCTATCTCAGATAGTGAGTTCAGTATTGATAAAATTTTCACGAGACTTCAAAGTGCCTCTAAAAATCTCTACACACATAGTCGCTATATGAGATAGCAAGTGTAGTATAATAACGCTCGCTATCTGAGTCAGCGAGTGTGCTACAACTACGCTTGCTGTTTCAGAGAGTGTGTCTTACTTTTATATTTTTTCTCCAAGTTGGACAAATACCTAAGCATATACTCGCTATTTCAAACAACGCTCTCGCTATTTGAGATAGCAAGTGGATCGTTCTGATAAATACTTTCGAAAGTAGGTCAGTTTGGTAAATTCTTTTAAAAAGTGGGTTATTTTGGGGGAAAATTCATAGTCGCATAAACCACATGCCATCTCAATACTAATCTCGTGAAAACCCCACCCATTAAAATCCTATGTGAACACTTATCTAGTAACCCTACTCTACACGCTTAAACTCATATATGAACACGTGATCTTTACTATCTGTATTAAACCGTTACAAAATCATATAACATGAAACATCTATGCAATTTCTGTACCAATCATATAACATGAAACATCTATGCAATTTCTGTACCAACTTAAATAACTTGATCTCTCATCATTTTTTATTTTATTTTATATTTTTTTATTTTATTTTATTTGTTGAAAAAAAGGTGAAGTCTGGTCATCCTGTTTCATTAATAAGGGATTAATAAAACAAACTCAGAGTACTGAGCCAATTACAAAGTCCTAAAATCAAAACAAAAGTACATAAACTCCACCCGGAACATGGTGGGTGGGACAAAAGAAACATAGAGTAGCCGCAAAGTAATACATCATATCCCCCCAACAAACCATGGGGTGGTGGGTATCTATGATCATAGTAGGCCGTGCTGGCTATCAATCGATCGTCGGTCCGATATCGATCTCCTCATCATCAAACTCCTCAATCTGGAATACGCTCGCAATCCTTTCACTGGGACCTGCTGCTGCCACAGTAGCACAAAATGAAATAAAATGCATAATGTGGGTCAAATTGTCAGAAATACTATTGTAAGTTCTACGAAAGTAAAGATTATTTCTGTCTAGCCAAAGAACCCAGGTCATTGCGGCGATAGCTATATACCACGCTTCTCTCATTAAACCCCCTCTCCGACGCGAACTTTGGACCTACCCACAGGTCCTCGTATGTATTAGGATATTGAGTTGTCCCTAGGGCGCTGAGTACCTCTATGAGTACTGCTTTGCTCCTAGGACACTGTAAAAAGAGATGGTCTCTAGTCTCCAGGGCAGCGTGGCAGAACCTGCATTGAGAGTCCACACTCGGTTGGCGCTTAGCGAGGTTTTCCCCAGTCAGGATCGCATCATTTAGCACCAACCATAAAAAAACTTTGATTTTTAGCGGGGCTTTCGTTCTCCAGATGGCCGCTGACCACTTTGGGATACATCCCCTAAAATGGATGCGGTTGTACATGGAGCGAACCGTGAACTTGTCGTTTTTCTCCAATCCCTAGGATTTCTTATCGGGACCCTGAGAGCAACCAATTCCAGCGTTGGTGATGTAGGCCTGAAGTTCTGTTAGTCTAAGCTGAAAACCTAGGTCAGGTGGCTTCCAGGCTGCAGCACCGTGCAGTGTGGTTGTGTCGCCTACTCATATAAATCGGGGAACAGGGTTCTGAATGTATGATCAGCACACCACTTATCCCACCAAAATCTTGTGAGTTTGCCGTTACCGATAGCTGACTTCACACAACTATTGAAGGGTTCATAGGCCTTAGTTATATAATCAGAATCGTTCACACAGCTATTGATCTCTCATCGTTACACAGTCGGAATCGTTCATCCACTACGCATATCCAAAAGATCAAACAAATTCTTTTTGACTTTCAAAATACAATCTATATAATATTTCCTTGTCGACGGGCAAACCTAGTTATATAATATTTCTGTAACACCCCATAATTTATTTTAAATTAAATAAATGTATTTTGAATTTTGCACGTATGATGCACGTGCAAAATTTTATTCTCATTTTGCTACTCTCATTTTACTATTTTTAGCATGCATTAGTTTTAATTAGCCTTCTTTTGATCCATTGACCTATGAATTAAAATCTAGCCCATTAGGAGGAAAACCCACTTAATAATTAAATAAATTAATTATAAATGGGCCCATGAAGCAGGCCCGCTATTAAAATCACAAATTAAGTTAAGTATGCACTAATACATAACAAGTTACAAATGTTAGTACACATTTAGAGTTATAGAAATGTGTTTATATTTGTTTGTGCATGTGTGCATGCACACACAAATGTATTTGGACTATTTCTTGGGCAATGGGAGGCCGGTTTTTGAGAAGGAAGGAGAAGAGTGGAGAGGTTGAGTTAATGGAGAGTGGAGAGATGAGGAGATGGGAGTTTTAGAGGTTTAGAACTTGAAGGGTTGTATGAATTAATTTGAAGAGTTATTAGTGTGAGATTTTTGTACTTTAGACACTCCCAAAATTCTATAAATAGTGCCTCATTTCATACATTTCTCTTGCACCAAAAACTTTATCAAAAGAAAGAAAAGAAAGAAAGAAAGAAAGAAAGAAAAGAAAGTGAGTGAGTGAGTGAGAGTCCTTTTGCTTGGAGGAATTGCTAGAGAGAAGAAGTTATTATTAGGAGAGAGAGCTTACTAGGAGGAGAAGCCATTGCTAGGAGTTTTTCTTGGAGCTAGAAGTAGTGCCTCATCATTCCTTTCAATTGTTCAAGCTTCACATAAGGTGGGTGATCTCTTTCCTTTCTAAAGTAGGACTTGCATGCTAAATAGTTAAATGATTAATTGAATGAGATATATGAAAATCCATGCTAGCATAGTATGAATTGATCATGTTGAGAAGTTGTGAATAATTTGTTACCATGCAAATTTTAAAAAGGGAATTCAACTAAGGAATTAATCATATGAATCATGTTAAAAATGTTTATAAATTTGTATGTTTTATTGAATATGTGTTTTTCTTTTAGAACTTGCTAAAGAATGATATTTTGACACGATGATTAAGAAAGAAAGAGAAAAGAGAAAAACAACTATTTGTGTCGACATAGGTTAGAGATATAATTTTTTACTTAAAGGAGATTCTTTGAGATATTCATAAGAGACATGCTTGTTTTATCACCAAAATGTAACTAGTATAATAGAGTATATGAGCTAATTTTACTAAGCATGATTTTAGTTTCAAGATTTGGAAAAAAAGATGAAAATTCGTATACAAAAGGAAAAGAAATTTTTTTGAAAGTGAAGATATTTCTAAAAATAAGTTTGAACTTTTGAATCACTGTTTAATATTTATCTCAATCCAAAAGAGATTTGTGTTTCAATATTCTAAAAGAATGGATTAATTTTTGATAAACAAGTTTGTGAAAAAGAATCGATTTTCTGAACGACATGAACAAAAGCAATTTTGAATAATTCTATAACAGTAAGTGTGCATGGACTTCCTGGTTACACAGTGCACCTTAAGTCCTTTACTGTAGCAGCGCCTGTGTGATCTTGGGTCACGGGTTCGAAACTCGGCAACACCCTTCTTTTATTTTCGATTTTTAATAAAAATTCAAACAATGGAATTTAGCATAAGGGGCTTTAGTTGCCTCTTTGAATCGCCAATTCCATGTGGACTAGATGGTTAGCGGGTGTGGGCTTGGGTGTCGGCTGTACAGTCACGGGGTTGAACCTGGTGACTGAAAAAAATATTTTTTTTTGGTTTTGTTTCGTTTATTTTATTTTAAAGGTTGGAGTTTCAAGGCAAATATAAAATTGGAAATAAAAGTTCTATTATTCCTATAAAATGAGTTGCAACCTACTAAAATTAGTTTCAAGATTTTTCATATATAATTGAGACTATAAAAAGAAAAGTATGAGATAGAAAGTAAGTAAAGATTGAAGATTTATTAATAAGAAATGTATGATTTTCTTAAAGAATAAAAGGAATATATTGTGTGAATTATTTTACTCTTGAAGAGATTGTATTTGATTGTTTGAAGATATTTCATGAATTTAAAATTGTAAATGAGATTATGATTGTTGTGATTCATAAATGAACTATGGACAAATAAAAGAACCATGAATAATGCTTAATGAGACATGAAACAAATTATGGATAAGTTAGAGACATGAGTATAACAAGTTTAAGACATTGATTATTAAGGGTATGTGTACCCATGATTCTTGTGCATGAATTGGTGAGTTTTGGAATTAGTAAAACCTTGTTACCGGCAATGTTGAAATGAGAAGAATTGAGATATAGTTTTGAGATATGGAATTTGTGATTAAGACCGGTAGGAGGTAAGATAAATTCTAGGCTTGAAAATCTATTCATGTCTTGGACTAAATAATTAGGCACATAAGTGAAGTTGTAGTAAACCTGGGAAAACGTAAGTGAGTTGCTCTATATAGTCGGTGGTGGATCTCCGTGGCTATAGACCCAGTTGATGGACTGCGATTGCTCCGTGGGAGATGAGCTTTTATTTTTTTAAATCCGAGATTATGAGGACGAGTCAGCAGTAGATTCCGGGATCTTGAGTAATCGGGTGGATAGTTTTTGTTTACTGTTTCTAATGTATATACGTATACCGGGGCTAGAAGGTCGCTTGCAGGATGATTCACATGATATAATAGCCACAGGGACTGGGATCTGTTATGATTGCCAGAGAGGTTGAGATCCATATCTGTAAAATGATCTAAACCTTATTTTATTACTGGGTAGATTCATAGCGAGAGATCGAACCCTTTATTGTGGAGTAGTAGGTGCTTGCCCTCGGACCTATGTAGTATGAGATGCATAGAATCCGAACAAGTGTGCATTAGTGTCATCCTAGAATAAAAATGTGTGCATTAGGCATTAAGGCATGACATACACTTACATGTTTAGCGTAGTTACAATTTAACACTTTATTCATTCAACTGTTGTGACTTTTGTTAAAGAAATGAGATCGTTATACTGTCTTCGGCATAGAGAGAATAGCCGTGTATAACATTTCGTCGGTTGTAATCAACTGCCGTACCCACAGTCTTACATGCAAGTATTGAAGTTCATGAAGCAATAAAGTGGATATGCTAATACTATTCTGTTTAAAGATGTTGTATTTATTTCATTGTAATCTTTTATTCTTTCGCTGTGTAAACAAAGTGTAGTGTAACTCTGATGTATTAATGAACAAGTTTTAAATTTTCTTGTAAAATTGTACGAAGTGAAATAAAGATCCCGTGAAATCTCGTTCTTATTTGAAATTCGGGGCGTTACAATTTCTTTGTGTATCTTCTATATATTATGCTAATAGGAAAGAGAATGTACTCCCTCTCACATTTCTTTATTTTGAAATAGGAAAAGAAGAGCAAAAGTAGGAATTCACACACACCCAACCACCACCTTCGCTCAAATTTTGACCGTCCGATCGTCCAGATACGCGAAGACGTGCGTAATCGAGGCTCCCGACCGTGCCACGTCGTCACACAATCACGCATGTCCAATTTACTGAGCGGGCGAGCACATCACATGATCAACGTCCCAGGTTGCGTCATGCCACGTCACCATATCATCATGACACCCTATTCCACTTAGCGGGCGAGCAGGCTCGATGGGCGATCCAGGTCGCTCCAAAATTCGCGCCAACTCGATAAATCAATAAAAAATCACAGAAAAATGATCTAAACTTATGAAATTAAATTAAAATTCAAAAAATATTATTAAATACGAAAATTTAATTAGAAATTCTAAAAAATATTTAAATTTTTTTAATCTATACAATATATTATGCTAAAATCACTTTTATCTATGATTTTTCTTAATTTTACTTTTTAAAATGAAAAAAGAGCAAATGTAGGAGATAACTCATCACTCTTACTCTATCCAAACTAGTATTTTCACGTGCGATGCACTTTTGATAAGAGTTATTTCACGTGCGATATACGTGTTGAGAAATAGTTTCGAAGTTGGTTGTGCGTTGCACGTAATTGAAAAAAATATTTTGAAGAAAAAACTACAATTTGTACGTGCACTGCACATATTCATAAGTAGAATTAGAGTTGTACGTGCAACATATGTGTTTGTTTGGTGTTTAAAAATATTTAAAAAATATTTTGCACGTTTAAATATGTTGAAATTTTTTGGTTTTTTTGTTTTTTTTGTAATTAATGGAATAGTTGGAGTTGCACGTGCAACACACATATTTGTATGTTGACAAATTACAACTCCAACTCTCCTATTATATATAGATTGGAATTGTAATCTTCATTATTATATAGACTTGTAATTTGCACATGCGATGCACATCATAATATGTTATTTTTATAAAGTAAATACTAAGATCGAAATATGATCTCAAACTTGAAACCTCTTTTACTTATCACATATTATTTACAAATTATCTCTGGTGGAACAAACTTTTATTTTATATGAGTAACACTTTTTTAAATAGTTGTGTTGTAAATAAATTTGAACTTTGAGGGTATTATGGTAACTAACAACAATTGAGTAAATGAAATGGTTAATATAACTCTCACTTAAATATGAACTAGTATAATGTACGTGTGATGCACGCCTACAAAAAATATAGATAGATAGAAGGCGCGATCGATCTGAGTTTTTTTGGGGAGAGAGAGAGGGAGTTTCTGGAGAGATGGAGCGGAGGGTGGGTTTTTTGTTTATTTAAATAATTAATTGGAGTTTAATTAGGTTGGCCTGAGATTAGGATGTGTGTTTTAGAATTAATTAGGTTAGGGATAGATCTAATTGTGTGCTGTAGATTTAATTGAGAGATTTAGTTAGATTATGGTTAGATCCAATCTAATTGCGTAGTGTATATTAAATTGAGGTTGAATGCATACAAATCACAAATTTCTAATTGTGTGGTGCAGATTTAATTGAGGTTGAATGCATACAAATCACAGATTGTCTACAAATGACAACTCTCCTATTATAATATTAGAGATGATTGAGATTAGATGATTGAATGCATATAAATTACATGTTCTCTATAAATGACAACCCCAACTTTCCCATTATAATATTAGAGATTAGAGAGAGAGATAAGAGATTCGAGATTAAGGATGTTATTAGATGATTTTTTTTTAAAAAAAGTTTTATTATTTATTATTTTAATTTTTTTATATGTATAGTATTGCACAGATTATAATACAGGTTATATTATTTTATTTTATATTATATAAGTTTGTGCAATATTGTATAAGAGCATCCACAGTCGTTTGCTATTTATGCATATTATGCATATTCTAGCTAAAAAAATGCTGCATTTGTTTGCATTTATGCATATTTTTACGATTTCGCAACAGTACATTGCTATATATGAGAGCGGATATAGAAATTATGCATATTCAAGATCCGTCCCACTAAAAAAAATAATTTTTTAATTCTCAGACGAATCTTCACAGTCATTCGCTTTAAAAAAATGTTTTTTTATTTTTCAGATGGATCTTCAAGATCCGTCCAGTGAAGGGGGGCCCATTAATTTTTGTTTTTTAAAACTTGAAAAATCCCTTCAATTATTAAAAAATTCAAAAATTTATTTAAAAATCGTGAGACGGATCTCGAAGATCGGCCTGATCTTAAAGTTTTTTTTTGGCTATATTATAACAATTTACAACTACAGCAAACTGCCTTTGCTATATCTATAATATGCATTTATCAATTTTTTTTTTATAGCAAACCACGACTATGAATGCTCTAAGAGCATCCACAGTCGTGGGCTAAATACCCAAAATTTGGAAAATTTGGAAAAAAACGAGCTGCAGTCGTCGTCCAAATACCCAAAATTTGGGTATACGATGAACAGTTCGATGCCAAATATAGCAGGCGATTTGGCCAAATGGAAAATATAGCTAACGCAATATTATCTTCCGTCCGAACCAATTGACGGAAGATAATCTTCCGTCCCGTACAAGGCCAATGATTAAGAAGCTTTAAAAAAAAAAAAAAAAAAAAAAAAAAGTCAACCAACGGCGTATTATACACCGTCCAAGGAGATTGACGGTTGATTTTATCCCGTCCGAACCATTTTTTAAAAAAAAAAAAAATCAAAAAACGATCCGATTGGCCGACGGGGGAATATACACCGTCATTTGAAATTGACGGCATATTATCTCCCGTCCGTTGCCAATTTTCTGATTTTTTTTTTTTTTTTTTTTTTTCTTCTTGTCGTGTAGTGCATTAAAAAAAAAAAAAAATTAAAAAACTTATACTATTGGTCCACGTCATTCTTCAAAATGACGTCCCTGCCTATTCTTGTTTTTTTTTTTTTTTAATTTTTTGTCTTCTAGTGAAAAAAAAAAAAAAAAAAAAATTAAAAAAAAAAATTTGAAACGGACGATAATCCCCCGTCATTCTTACTGGACGGAAAAAAATCTACCGTCCGGCTATATTTTACCTTTTGACGACTGCAGCAACATTCCCTTTTTCCTATTTCCAAATTGCTATATACCCAAAAAATGGCTTCAACGACTGTGGATGCTCTAAGGTAACGGTACACAAGTCTATATTTTTAAAACAAATCAATAATCTGATTTTGATGATGAGATCTATATTTTTAAAACAAATCAATAATCTGATTTTGATGATGACATCAAAGGAGTAGGCAGATCTAGCTCCTTAAAAAAAGCAACAACACTGCAAGTACTCTGACAAGTAACACCAACTCCCCACTCCAAGCCACTAACACCCCCCTCCAAATTACCAAACTACCCCTCCTCCACTCCTTCAAAAACCCGAACCAGATCCTCCCTTCCCCCGCCCGCCCCTTACCGGATCTCGCAATGCACCATCCCGACCCGCAACCCGTTTCCGACTCCGACCCTCGATCCGACAGCGTTTCGGATCCGAAACTCGCCTCCCTTATCGGCGTCCCGAACGGCGCCAAGTACAAGTCCATGTCGCCGGCGCGCCTCCCGCTCGCCGCCCGCTCGCCGTGCCTCACCGTTCCCCCCGGCCTCAGCCCCGGCGTCCTCCTCGACTCCCCCGTCCTCCTCTCCAACATGAAGGTCCATATCCCTCTCCTTTCCATTTCTAGGGTTTCATCTAAATTTAATTTCGATAAAAAAAAAAATATGTTCTTTAAATTTATTCGGATGCTCGCTTTAAGGGGATGGGAATTTTGTATATTGAGATGCATGCATTTGGTATGCATTGTCGAGGGTTCTTGAGAATATGTCTGATATGCCTTTTGCTTTTCTTGTTGATGGAAATATGGGGTCTGTTGTTGTCTTTGGGAAAGTTGCTGCTGATGTCAGTATGTATGATGAGGGGATATGTTCCGTTTTCGTTAGTGGAAACGTGAATATCGTCGATGTGTGTGTGTGTGTGGGGTTTAAGTTCACCATGTTGGGATAGAGAGGATGGAACGGCGTTCAATTGGAGTGCTTGTTTTATCGATAGTTTAGTGAATAAGGCCGAGTGGAGTTAAGAGAGGATGATCAAGAATGAGAAGAAGGAAGCATGTAGTTTTCGGGTATATTATTGTAATGGGTTATTTGATTTTTGCGTGTTATTATAGGTGTGATTTCGTTTTCTTTGTTTGTTGTTTTATATGGCTAACTTGTGTCGTAAGAGAAATAGAGAAGGATCGGTTGTAGATTGATGATCTGAAGAGCGGGTTTGCGTTCATATCTAGTTATAAAGTGGTTTTGATGGTGACTGTAAAGTGGTGCCATTGCTTGAACTTGCTGCCTTCGTTGAACCCTTTACTTGCTCCTCGGCATTCTTTTGATAAATTAGTTTACTTCTGTGTGCATCTGGATTATGATTACGACTACTTGCTCAGTTGACTTTTAGATTTTGTTTATTTTATTTCTGACCTTTTGAGTTTGGGATTGTACTTCAATGCAGGCGGAGCCTTCGCCAACGACTGGCACATTCTCCTTGCATGCAATGGTGAATGCTCGTGTTGGTTTGAGCTCGGTGAGTTCTCCAAGAGGAAGCTCCAAAAGCAATGCACAAGATGAGGGGTCGTCTAGTGATTTTGAGTTCAAGCCACATATCAGATCATCGTCATCATCTTCTTCAGGCTTGTCCTCCTTGGGACCTCTGGTGACTTCACATATCCATTTTTTTCCCTTCCATTTTTCCGAAACTAACAATGCTGATCAATCTTTGCATTTTTATACACTTACTACCATCAAATGTTATTTTTCATACTTCTATTGCTACATACTTATACATGATCTGTTGATCAGAAGATTTGCTATGAATTTTAGGCTCTGGTAAGCTAGAGATAAATCATGATTATCCTGCGTCTTTGATGTCAGGTATCAATTAACCTCTTTAGTAGTTAGGACCAAATGAGAAGCAAAATAACAGCAGTGATCTGTATCTGAATGGAATTATTCCTTTTTCCTATCATCACAACGACATCTTTATGCATTGTTTTCTTTGCATTAGATCATAATACATAGAAACTCGTATGCATATTTGAAATTTTTTCTAATTTTTACCATTTCAAGGACCAAGCTCATTACATTCTCCAGCCCATTAGTAAGACATTCAAAATTTATTTCGTAAAACCAATATCGAAACTCCTTCTACCTCCACCCATACCCCTATATCCATCAGTTTTACTGGCTACCAAACTTATATCTCCCACCCACGCAATGGTCGGGAAGTGTGAGAATATCCAACATGTATTTAGCCAAACAACTTATATTTCTTCTTCTCCTAATTGGATTCTATCCTTCTGCCATCATTTGCCATATGATAATGGTGATTTATTTTTCACTACTACTTTAGTCTTGGTTTCTTTATTATAGAAATGTACAATAGCTAATCAGTCTCATGTTGAGACGTTAGTAATCATGATTTTAAATAATTCAGGTGTTCTAATTATCTGTTAGGTTTAAGAGGCTTTTAGAACTAGCAGGCATCAATAATTCAAGATCAGTAAGAATAAGGATCAAGAACATGATTAGTCAAATAGCACATGTGATGGAATATTGCTAATTAAGTACAAACTGATAGGATGGTACATAAAGTGTTGGAGACCTCACCTAGGTTTTAGAAGCATCTCATGCCCAGTTTGTTCTCTACCACCAGTTAGACAAGGTACAGAACATGTAGAACGCACATGGATAGCTATTATGTTACAGTTCCACTATTCTCCTACATGTAAACTTTTGGTGATTTAGGAATTATTTCTAATTCAATTTTTTAATAATTATTTTATGGATTCCTTTCCTTGTTAATCCCTATATATCCTGCAATCCCCCCCCCCCCCCCCCCCCCCCCCCCCCCCCCCCCCCCCCTGCGTGTGTGTAATTAATCTATGGATTCACTCTCTCATTCCTTTTTGTTTCCTCTTGAAATCTCAATTTTCTGTTTAGTAAATTTACCTTTATTGATCGTTGGTACAAGTTCAACATGATTACCCGTTTGCCCGATTGCAATGATATATATATAGCAAAATAGAATAGCACATGTGTATGAGAAACTTTGGTTGGATGCTTGACTTTTCATATCAATGAATACCTTTGGAAAAAGTAGTAGCAGCAATTGAGAAGGTAACTTGAGTACAGGGTAAAAGATATTATCCAATCAAAATTATTTTGTGCTTGATTGTTGACATTGTTGCATTGTTAAATATTTTCACATTGTTTAGGAAGATAACTGACTAGCATTTGAGGGGTCTTGAAGCCCCCTCTCAACAATTGAAATTTAAAGGGGACCTGACCTGTATATATACTTAATTACCTAAAACGTAGATTTCATGCTAAATTTACACAAAACGAGCTATACTTCATTGGTTAGTAACTCTACTTATCTTACTAGAGGTTTTAAAACCCTTCGTATTTGTATTCTTTTGTTGCTACATTTTGTATGTCTCGCCCCTGCTTAACCTTAGATCTGTCATTTTTTGTGATTATAGTGATGAAATTTGACTTTTAAAACTTTGGTATAATTTCTGGTAAGATGGTGATCGAGTAAGCTGTTAAAGACTTGGAACCACACATAGCGTTCACTGCACTAAAATCCTAGAACAGAGCTCTTATCTGGAGGGGGGGAGGGTTGTAATAACTGATAACCACGTTTTCTTTAGCAAACTATAATCAAGGGTCCATTGTTGTGGTTCCTAGAAATTGATGCAAAATATACATTTGCATAATTTAACTTGTTTCTTTTGCATGTGATGAACACTATACAAATATCTCTAAGAAAGGCACCTTAAACCTATCCCTCTATTTTCTTTCCGACCTCATTCTATAACCTTACTATTTCCGATCCCTGAAATTGTCTTGCATCGGATATCATCATATGCAGAAGTTCTAACACTGCCATATGTCTGACAACCAACAGTTCAGTTTGTTTATGTTTATTTAAATAACAGGTCTGGTAGCTTTATGATATTTCATAAGTAAAAATGTTCAATCATCTAATTAAGAACCTGATAATCTCTTGGACACTTTATCTTACCACTTGTTTCTTTACCGATATCAATCACATGTGCCTACATGTGCCTGGCAAGTTGGTGCAGAATCATTCTTTTGATACCCTGCAGCAACTTTGGTATTCAGCCTCGGCCAGAATTCACTATTAGAATTATTCATTTGACTATAAAAATGCCTTCATGGATTTCGTAAGTTCCTCATTTTTTGGTGCAACTTTCTCATACTGTTAATCATTATATACCAACCTGATTTGAAACTCCCACTGTAATAGGCTAATAGCCAGCCATATCTTATAAGCTGTCACCATTCAGTCGAAATGTTCTAAACGTGGAATCTTTTGGTGTTGATTAGACCTACAATTTACTCACCATTTAATTCATACTTATTCCAGAGTTTCTACTTAATTTGCTAAGCACATGGGTCTCTCTTTGTTGGTACTGGCGCTCAAATTTGTCATACTGTTGTCTTGTAGGCATATTTTAGCTCAATCCAGCAGGAATTGGAACCTTGCAGACAAATGCAAACCCAATCCCAAATTCAAACACCGGAATCTTCTCAAGTTCAAGCCAATAACACAGTTCACTCTTCCCATGAGTTGACGATATCAACGACTGGATCAGCCCCCCCCACTGAGAATTTACCGATGGAGGTTGATACACCTGAGGAAATGGCTTCTGATGAATTAGAACAGATAAAGGATTCCAACAATAGCACACAAATAACAGAGTCTGATCCTAGTGGATCTTCTCCCTCAAGTGCTGTCGAGAAGTCATCAGATGATGGATATAACTGGCGCAAATACGGACAAAAGCTTGTTAAAGGCAGCGAGTTTCCTCGTAGCTATTACAAATGTACACATCCCAACTGCCAAATGAAAAAGCACCTTGAACGCTCACATGATGGTCAAATTACTGAGATTATCTACAAAGGTCGACATGATCACCCAAAACCTGAACCTAATCGTCGAATAGCAGTGGGTACTATTCTTTCTGGTCGAGAAGAAGAAAGATCTGATAGGCTTTCTTCTGTAGCAAGTGCTGAAGGTAGGAGTTTTTCAACTTTCACTTTCATCATTTTTAAAATCCTTTCTTTTACAGAAACTTCTTCCATAATTTGCAGAAAAGTTATTAAATGCACGTTGCTTCGATCCGAATGTAAATGGTGAGCTATCTCCTGTATCCCCGAGTGACGACGATGTGGATGTTGGGGGTGGGGTGTCCAATCATGATGGGAATGAGGTTGCTGATGATGATGATCCAGAATCAAAGCGAAGGTGGCTTAATTATGTTTGAATGAAGTTTATTTATTGAGATATGAGACTGATTGTTGAAACATGTCTAAACAGGAAAAAGGATATTGCTGCTTTTGATGCAACTCAAATTGGTAAAAATAACCGTGAACCTCGAGTAGTTGTACAAACTGTGAGCGAAGTCGATATTTTGGATGATGGGTACCGTTGGCGCAAGTATGGACAGAAAGTTGTGAAAGGGAATCCCAATCCAAGGCATGTACCATGTAGAATTCATTGCTATGCTCGTCATACCTCTATATTATTCACTGTACTTGGAGTATGGTAAATGGTAATGGTAATAATAATAATAATATTTTTAAAAATCTAGATTATAGTGGTTTTAAAGGAAATGAATGTGCCTCTATATTATTCACTGTACTTGGAGTATGGTAAATGGTAATGGTAATAATAATAAAAAAATTAAAAAAAATCTAGATTCTAGTGCTTTTAAAGGAAATGAATGTGTGAGATTCTCTAGCATTGTTACTCATAAGAGTTACGGAAAACACTGGCCGAAGTCTTACAACTCAAACATGTACTTTTCCCGTATTATGAGACACTTGATATGAGACTCCTATGCCCTTATCTAAGTAGTTTGATTATGCATTTTTTGTGTTGATTAGAATCTGAATTCATAAGGTTCGAGAAACCAAATGATATATTAGAACTATTATAGGTTTGTGTGCTGAACACCTCCAGCTAGGCTGCGTCATCCATGTGCTCATTTTACACCTTTAAATATATGTGCATACATACATCTGATGATGCACGCTTAATTGAATGTATATATATGGATAGGTAACTCTTCATGTACATCTTTGTCGCATGCACACAGTGCTGCTCAGTAAATACTGCACATACTTGCAATGAGTTAACATGATACTCAAGCATACTGTATTTAGTTAAACAGTCAAAGCACACTGCACGAACACTTCTAGTTCTACAAGCTGCTATATCTTATTACCTAGATAGTTGTGTTTCTCACCTCAAAACCTTTTCTATTTATGCGTCGTAGGAGTTATTACAAATGTACCAATGCTGGTTGCTCCGTCAGGAAACACGTGGAACGGGCCTCACACGACCCAAAGGCCGTAATAACCACGTATGAGGGCAAGCACAACCATGACGTACCTGCTGCGAGGAATTCCAGTCACGACACTGCGCCACCCACGATGGCCAATCCGCAGATGCCTACAGCTTTGAATGGTGTTTTGAGGGCCACTTATGATTCTGTCGTGGCTTGCCACCCCTACCATAGGGCTGATGCAACCAACATGATTAGCCTCGACTTGGGTGTCGGAATCCATGCAAATCACGGCAATTCGATAGCAGTGGAGAAGCCAGCTGAACAGTCCCAGGGTTATCATATGCAGCAGTATGCAGTTCAAGCAGCGCCAACAGCCATTATTTATGGAAGTTCAAGCAACGGTTTATATAGGATGTAAAGAAGGTAAAGGAGATTGTTTTGTAGACTCCTCTTCCAGAATGCAGAAAATTCGGAATTGAGACTACAAATATCATGAAGATATGAGAAAAATCACAGCTGGTATTCTTTCCAGTCCCAGAAGGTGTATTGTGTTGTACCATAATTTATCTTCCATGTCTTCAGTGAGTCACAGGAAGCTAAATCCACTTGATGAACATGATCATGGGAAACTTCTCCGGAACATCTGTCGTGTTTATCAACTAACTTCCAGGCAGAAACTATGTGGAGAAAAGTGGATGATGCAAACATAAACTTGCTTTTGAACCAGAACCATAGCTGATAATGTAATATTTTGAGTGACCCCTGCGGGATTCATTCACATCTTGTTGTAGAAGATGTTAATTATGCTGATAGTTCTCAAGAACATTAAAATTTGTGCAAGGACAGACAAATACCAGAACTGTAAAGCATTTTAACATGTTTCGTGCATTATGTATTCTTATTAGAAAAGTCATGTCGTTAAAAGGGAAAGAACTGTCATTTGATTTGATAATAAATCTCAACTGTTTTGATATTTTATGTTTTTTGTTGGTGCAGAGAATGTAATGTTACAGGCCAAACTACCTCCTCTATCATTATCTATGCTCAAAAGTTCCAGCCTTCAAGAGAACTGGTACTATACTGTGAAGATGATGTTATATGCATACAGGTAAAGAATATTGTGAAGATGTTAACAAGTTCTCTTACCTTTCTTTCTGTACAATTGTATCTTCAACCTGACCGGTTTAGTTCATTTCATTTGGAAGTAAAAGTATGAACTTTCAATAGTAACAACTCTTCAGATGTCTTTTGCTCTACAAAATAATAGGTTGAAGGACTACAGGTAAGTTGTTGATGACAACATATCAATTCTTCCTCAATCATATATAAGTGGGGCCATTTTTTGAAGATAAGACTTGTCAAAGTTGAAACTAGTTTTTCAAACCAACAAGATCTACCATAAATTCAATCTACAATGTAGGATGGCGTAAACTAAAAGTCATTTCACAATCTGGATTTTGGGAAAGCAAGAAATTTTGACATGCGTATAATTTCACACGCGCAAAAGTTAGAAGACAATAGACACCCGACATTGTAAAATCCACATCTAACCCTATTTGAGCTGTAACAATGAGGAAAGGCGAAGATAGGGACTGAGCGCGGTTTCATAAGGCTAGGGTTCCAATCTCACCTGAAACTGATGGGAAGTAAATATAAGCTGAACACTCAAGTTGCCCAACTTGTAACACCATTATTGGCAGTTCCTGATTTCCTATCCATCTCAGTATCCATCATTTGCTGTCTGCCAATTTATATGATTCCTTATTTGTGTATCAAGCAGTCTCCTTCGTCTTTTAAAAGCGCGTTATCAAGTGCGTTTTTACGGAAAGTGATCTAAACACGACAATTATCTTGTCGAGGGCAAAATGAAGGAATCATATCTGAAATTTGGCACTCGAATTATTTGACTGTTCAGTAGAATTCAGGGATTCAGTTCAATCACTATCATATCATAATCTCAAATAAAAAAGGCTTCAATTCTGTTTCACTACAATTCAGTATCATTCTATTCTAATAAAGGAAATCCAGCAACAACAATAGGGACCATTGTCAATGATTAAAATAAGAGAACTATAAAGAGTAGTTTTCATTTTGAAAGGGAAAATGGAAGCACTGAAAAGGAAATAAAGATCAATAAATATCGAAAGAATCTGATTCCATCACCATTCACTCCAAACTCCGTTCCTGTTGCTGTCGTTGTCGTCACCTCAGCTAACTTGGTAGCTATTTCAGTTTCACCATCCATCTGCGAACAAATCACTCTATCCAAGAGGGGCGGACAATGAAACCCGGTAATCCAATAACCGATTTGAATCCACCCAGAATTTTTTTTGTTTACAGTTACCGGGTTTTGAACACTTAAGTGGAAATCTTAGTCGATCTGCAAGTAAATTTTGTATATTACAATCCAAACAATACCCAAATACGGCCTAATCTTCAAGTAGTTTATTCTGTGAGACAGTCTATCAATGTCATATATATATATATATATCGTAACATTGCCTTAAATTTGAGCATATTTCCTGCAATTGCAAAAAAAAAAATTGCAAGAGCAGACCAGCTGCAGAACCAAAAATATTTGATTCAGTAATTACTTGGCAACTCTATCAACCTAAACCCCAAATAGAACAAAGGAAATGGTGCGCAAACATGCACGAAAATATAAAGCTGGACAAATCCGATCACAGTTACTGACATGCACCACAGGCTAAACAAAGGAAACTAAATTAGGGCAAAGGAAAAGTACGAATAAATGTGCACAAAATTTAAAGCTGAAGAAATCAGGTTAAAATTTAGTTACATGCACATCAAGCTATCATCTCATCATTACAATGTTTTACAGACTAGATGATAAAGCAGACTATATATTACAATGAGATTCAGATTAGGAAGTTCGATGGGAGATTACTTTCTTCTTCGTTCATTTTTTGACAAGGCTGCTGCCTACGATCAGATTCAGAGCTAACATTTTATAAGACATTAATCTTCTATCAGTTCAAAAAGACTGGTAGCGATAAAGAAAAAGAGATCATCACCTCCATGCACAAGACACGCTTAAAGCTCTGTTCTTCCATCCCAGATAAAGCGCGCCGTCCCTTTCCTCAAGCCGAAACATGTTATTGTAGTTCTCCAGAAGCGATTTGAGGGTGGCATTCACATGCGAGCTCAGTGGGACTGCCGTGAACCCCGCCATTGTGAACCTAGATCTCCATTTCCCCAACGGCTCGTGCCTTTCCACCCTCTCAGCCCCCTCACAAGCAATGATGTTGACTATATCCCTTGCCAAGCAGTGCTGCTCTACGTTTATCCGCTCCCTGCTGTCTCTTGGGAGTGTCACATCAATCGACTCGAAGATGGCGTTATAGTAATCCAGAGTCTCGGCAAATCGCGGGAAGAAGGGAGCAGTGTTGGTGTTGGATTCTTGTTCTACTAGAGTCACAACTTTCGGGGATAAACTCTTCACCATCCTCAAAATCCTGTCACGGTGGTTTTCTAAACTCACACTCTCGTCGGGTACATGGTGAAGCATGAACGGGAAGTTGACAGCTAAAGCTTCCTTTGGATTGACGTAGAAATGAGATGCCTTGATCTCGCAGACTGGCAAGACCACAGCATGGAATTCAAGCTCCACGCCCAACGATTTTGCAAATTGAGACAATCTCTTGCCCACGATGTGTAGCCCGCCTCCTCGGGCATGAGCAGATTGAGCATCATCAATGCCTGTAACTCTGACGTGTGGAGGCCCACCAGGCCTTTTTGCCAGAGCTTGAAGGAGAGTCACCCACTGGGTCCCCTGTGCGATTTGGAAGTCGATGATGTGAACATTATCTTCATCCCTGAAAGCCTCAGCAATTGCTCCATTTGCCGAGACATAGCCAAACTTGAAATACGGGCACGCTTCATAAAGCAAGTGCATGTATGAGAGGAGATCGTTGCTTGTTGGTTCCTTGCACTTCAAGGCTTTGTAGATGGAACTACCCGAGGACGACAGCCTGGCAATGATGCCTTCCAATAGATAAGCTCCTATCCTCTGTAGTGGCTCCCCTGAAACCGACACCATCTGCCTCAACTTGGTTATCAGCCATTCTGCCACTGTCAACTGATTCTCGGATACTGATTGAGCAAGAGCTAAAAGCATCTGCTTCAAATCGCTACGATCAATCCCCATCATCTGAATAACCCTCTCCGGATCCAACAAGAAGTTGCTTTCAAAAGAGCTCTCAATGCTATCAGCTAAATTGTCAGGATCAGGACCGAGTATTGCATTCTCTAGTTCCCTTAGCTTTAGTTGGAGATTGTTTGGGTCGTCGGTAATGCACGAGACACTTACGGGAGAGCCATATGTGTTGTCAGACTGGTGGTCTTGGTTAGATAAAGGGCTTCCGCTTGTTGGAGTGATGCTGACAGTTGAGGGCGAGTTATAAGAAGTGTAGCACCAAGATGTATTTGACAAAGACTCAAGAGTGCAGTACTGAAGTTGGCTTGTTTGAGAGGTGGTTTGCCTTATCTGGGATCCGTCGTCATCAGAGTAAAGTCGATTCGGAGATTTACAATTTTGACGAATAAGGTGGGAATCGGGCTCTGTCATGGGCATGAAGTTGTTGTCATGTAAGTTCTTTTGAGAAATCTGCATAGATCTACAATCAAAAGAGAACGGCTTATACAGCCGAGTATGAAGATTCCTCACTAAGTTGCTTTAAGTTTTCGAGGACATAATCAATAGGGTTTTAGGTCTTTCCTGTACCAAAATTACAGAACAAGAAGAAACTAAGTAGAGAATAAGTTCAATTCGATTACCATAGTTAGTACGGATCAGAATAAATACACACAACAAAAATATGGTTAAATAGTTAACCCATTTATGTAACACAAGATTAGATCTTTCAACTATAAGTAGAACCCTACGACATTTTCCAAATGTCCCCAAAAAAGAGAGGTAAAAACAGAAAGAATGCCATTATTTAGTTATTTGAATGATTCGATGTATGTGTCAAATAGAACGAATATGAAACCCTATAAAGAAGATTTCGTAGCGATGCTCTTATCCATTCATCAAACATTCATCAAATGTTTACACTTTTTATATTTGTAACTAGGGGGTTTGCAACTATATTAAAAGTTAAAACTCGTCTAGATTCAGACAAAAAGAGCCCGACCATTTGATTAAACAAAATATGGGAAATGTGAATGAATAAGCTCAACATTTGATTCATGTGAAAGTGCTTTATCATAACTCTAACTTCCCCTTACATAGTTCACATGAGGAAATGCAGAAATCAGTGGGAAAAAAATCTAAGCAGGAATACTACAAGCCAAACTAAAATGATATGATTCAGCAATCAGCACACGGAAAATTCTATAGCGAAATCCCCGTTCTTCATAGTAATTCATAGCAAGAGCCAGCTTTCACCAAATTTTAACAAGACATTTAAGATGGCAAGTGAATCAAACTTGAAATCTAAAATTAAAATTTCATACAGAATGTGAGAAAGCTTTAGGGCATGTTTGGTTGGAGGGAAATGGAGGGCAGGGGAGGAGAGGGATTTTTTAAAACATTTCTTGTTTGGTTCATTTTTTAGGAGGGGAGGGGAGGGGAATTGAGGGGTGAAAAATCCCTCCTGAGCCAATTTTGGCTCCCCTCTAATATTGGGGGGATTTGGAAGCGAGCGAAAGTATGTCTAATTTTTTTAAGTGATTGGACTAAATTACCCTTTCTAGATCTAAATCCCTAAGATAAAAAACAGATACTCTCTCTCCCGACTCTCTCTCTCTCCCACTAGCGCTCTCTCTTTCTCCTCCTCCTCGTCGCCTCCCCTCTCGTAGTTGCAACAAAGGCCAGCTAGTGGTTAACAAACAAAGTTGTAGTGAATGGAGCTATCAGACTAAGGTTGAGATAAATGTACTATTGGGGCAATTCAGAAGGGTGTAGTTGGGCATTCAAAACTGAGAAATATAATTAATATGGCTGATATTTGTTTGGGAACAAAACGTGACTGACATCAATGTTTTGGTTTAAAAGTTTTGTTGTTGTTGGCTTGTTGCATCTTCCTGCTCCATTTGAATCTTATTAGTCCTTCAAAAATTTTCTATAAATCTGATGGCATCTCTTTGCATCCATCCAAATCTTAATACTTCATTTTTGTGCAGGAGCATCCGCACTCTGAAATGGTGATTGGCACAAGGAGAGAGCGGGAGAGAGAGAGTGGCACTAGTAGCATTCTTAGGCTAAAGGCACTAGTACTACATAAATACCTGTATTGATTGCTATAGCAACAATATCTATCAATCAATCTGCCTTCATTATTTTGTTTATTGGTCTTCATTATTTTTTTTATTTTACCAAATTAGAATTATAAACAATAATACATAGACTCTCCTAAAATATAAAAGGGTATAAAAGTAATTTAATTATAAAATTCTTTCCCTCCCCTTATGAACCAAACAAGAAGATAATTATTTTCCATCCCCTCCTCTCCCCTCCCCTCCCCTGAACCAAACAGTTATGATTAAAATCTCTCCCCTCCCCTACCCTCCTTTGAACCAAACAGACCCCAGAGAAAGCTTTAGTTAAGCTAGTACTTACTACTTGCTGTGTTTCTCTTTGGAGTTCGAGTCCTGCCTCAACATTTACCTGGTCATACAACAACTAAGTTAACAATACAAATAAATTTCTTACTAAAAAAATCAGTACATAAATTCAAACCATAAGAAGAAATATCAACATAAACTATTTCTCATTATGAAAGCATTAACTTGAGTTATTTTTTGAGTAAAAAAACATTAGCATGCATGCCTTTAACTATATTTTATACATCTGTGTCAATAATCAATACAAACCAGTGGTAAGACTTTGCTATAAGAAAAACAAATGGACTTGATCTTAAAAACCTCACATATCTAAACTTATTATGGAAAGACATAACTTGAGGTATCTACACTTCTAGAAAATGTCACAAACAACCCATAATACATTCCATATCAAAATTTATACAATTAAACCAAAATAAAAATAATACTAATAAATAAAATCTTCTAAAATTCTGAAGTTCATAACCTAAAACAGGAATAAAAGGTACCCTAATAGAACAGAATCAAAGATCAACCTTCATAACACCACCACCTTTGTTAAGCTTAATTTCTCCAAAGATCAATCTTTTAAGATGGTTTAAATCCCCAAAAAAAAAAAAACCCTTTATTGGTGGAAGATGCAAATTACACAAAAAGACGTTGGAAAAAAAAAAATCCAACCTTTAAAATTTTAACAATATTAAATGGATTTGATCCACAACAAATCAAAATCCATTATTACTCACAGAACCCATGAAACTAAATAAAAAACAAAAACAGAGATCATAAACCGATCAAAACACAGATAAAAGTTACATAGATCTACAAACTCACTAAATACTGGTCTAAACACAGAAAGAAGATATTTTTATGAAAACCCAAGTCAGAATTTCATATACCCGAGTTGAAGATATCTGAGTTCTCAATTTTGGGCTTCGAAAATCAGAGGAGACAGAAAGAGAAACGCAAGAGAGAGTCTTAGAAGCATTAAGAAAGAAGACTCAAACAACAGAGCCTCGTAAAATAGGCCTTCAACTACATAGAGCAGGCAATGAATACCCTTGGTCCTTCACATAATTGCTTAAATGCCATTAGGTTTATCTATTAGAAATTTAGAATATATAGCAGCCTTACATTTTTTTCGACCATTTATCACTAATTTTTTATGTGATGGATTTATTTGTTTGTTTTTTGGGTTTGTTTGTATTGAGAGGACAGGTCATGGTAGAGCATCTGTTAGCCAACTTTTATAAAATTTGGCTAAATATGTGATGCAGTCATTGACTATTTTGGCCAACATTTTTTAGCCATGTTTGGATGACGATTTGACTAAATGGAAAAAAATAGTTCGACGAAATATTATATTTCGTTTGAAGATTGGACGATGTATAATTTACAGTCTGATTCATACTTTTAAAAAAATAAAAAATGAACATATAGTAAATTATACACCATCATATAACATTTTCTAAAAAAATTTACAGGACGTGACATTATATACTGTTCGAGTTTTTTTTTTTTTTTTTTAAAGGGCGGTAGATAATCTGCCGTCCCATAATATAAAAAAAACAAAAAAAAAATTCACAGTCGAGGTATCATTTACCGTCCTAGTTTCTGAGTGATTTTTTGATTTTTTTTCCTTCTGATTTTCTAAATAAAAATGTTACCATCATAGTTAGGATTTTTTTATAAAAACGTCGAATGGGAGATAATTTTCCGTCCGACCAAATTTTAGCTAACAACGACGATGATAAAAGCTATTTTCGTTATTTGTTATAAGTCAAATAGTCAAAATTTGATTTTAACGACTATAGATGCTCTTAGCATAGTGTTCTCATTTTGTAATCTCTCTCGGAGTCAATCCCTAGTAAAAGGAAACAAAACTTGTGTCGGGTAATTTGAGAACGGTATAAGAGCGTATACAAGTAGAAAAATCGTAAGACGGTCACGGAAGATGAAAAAATAGAACATAACTGGTTTTCAAAACAGCATGATAAAAAATACTTTTTTGTGTACAATGATTTTGGGTTGAAATCTCACAAGAAATGTCACTACTCAACATTAAATATATTTATTTATTGTAAAGTCAGAGTGAGTCTCACCATCCATCAATCCAAAAAAATTAAAAAATCACTGACTGAATGAGAATGAAGTCATGTCGTTTGGTTGAAGGGTAAAAAAGGAAAATCTATCATGTCACCGTCTTTTTTCATAATAATAATGATTGATCTGGAGATCTCTAATCTCTATCTCTAATCTTTAGTATCTCTAATATTATCTCTAATCTCTAATATTATAATAGAAGAAAATCTTAATGTCATTTGTCATTTTATCATTTTACTAATATAAAAAAGGTTTACAGTTCAAATCCTCTCTACGTCAGAGAAGGTCTTAGGTACTGTTCTTTTTTTTGCCTCTTATAAAAGGTTACCTCTTATAAGATATTTACAGTAAGAGTTTCTTGTAAGAATCTGTTTTTTAGGTGTTCTTTTTATATAAAAATAACCTCTTATAAGAACCTCTTATAAGAGATTTTCTTATAGGAGATTTCTGTTCTTTTTTTACTTCTTACAAGAGCTTTTTCTCTACTTTTACTTATTTTTGTCCTTACTATATAATTTCTCTATTTATACTTTGGGGGTAATATATACTTTTTAAGTGATAGAAGACTTATAAGAATTTGAAAGAGACTACGTGAAATGGCTAAAAATGGGGTTAAATCGGAACCGTCTAAATCGAACACAAATCTTAAAGCTTAGGGGTAAAATGATAATTTTACCTACAAATGGGTCTGAAGCGGGTACTGGGTCTCCTTCTCAAAGGCCCATTAACCCGCAAAACGAATCCATCTCCAACTGGGTGCGGGTTCCAACCCGCTACACACCCAGTCCAGCAAGATAAAATCAAGGTCTCTGATTAATCCTAATCAACGGCCCTGATTCACATCTATCTTTTCACTGGGGATCAGGGATTACATTCCTTATCTGATTACGGGGATTATATTCCTTATCAGATCGCGGGAATTACATTCCTAATCTGATCCCTAAGGCGACTATAAATACCCTCCCATCCACCACCGTTATGAGGTAATCAATCTTTTGCCTATTTACGCTCTTTCTTAATCATTCCTGATTACTGATTAGAGCGTCGGAGGGTGCGTCGCCGGGATCAACCCCAGTGTCTCGCACTTTTTGCAGGTGAACGGCGGGAGTCAGCGGTCAAACTCCGGCGGAACAGGTTCAGGTTTGCTATTCGGGTTTTCCACGAATCCACAAATATTGTCTGTTTACCCCCACACTAGATTTAGCGGTAACAGATTGGCGCCGTCTGTGGGAAACTCAAACGAATAGCAACATCCCCTCTTCCCTTTGGTCATATCTTCTCCAACCATGCCTCCTAGGAAAGTAAGATCCAGAGGGTCCAACCGTGGACCCAGAGCAGCAACAGGAAGGACCCCTCCAACCCGTCCAGCCACAGGGGCAACTTTCTCCTCAAGCTGAAGACCCTCTCCAGCAGAACCAACTTCCTCGCCAAGATATTCAACCCCCCAGGGGTCTCCCCGGTCCTCAGAACGCCGGTGCAGGGACCTCACGCCCTAACCCTCAGAAGCATCCTCTCCATCAGGACCGCATCTCAATACACAATGCCTCTACGGATTCTATGGCCTCCCACAATCCTCGAGTTTTCGACCTTCGCAATACCGTCCTCAACCGGCAGAAGGATGAGGATCTTCTCCGCCGTCTGGATGAGAAGCGGGCCCGAAAGGGAGTCTCCCGCCAACAACGTCCAGAAGAGCGACCTCCTTACCGCCGAGATTACAGAAGGTCCCCTACCCGAAGGGGGCGGAGAGAGTCCCCCGAACATCACAGAAGAAGACCCCATTCCCCTGCCAGTCGGCAATATCCGAGGAACGATGAGGCACCCACCACTCGTGCCGAGTTCCAGCTATTCCAAGCAACGGTGTTGCAAGCTCGCAACCTTCGACCCAACAACAATAATGCCCAAAGGGTTCCTACTCCCCCACGGGTCCTAAGCCCTAGCCCTCGGTCCGTAACTCCTCCTCCACCTCCTAACAACCAACAGCATATTCCTAGTCCTCACCGCTCCCAGGGCTACCGTCGCCGTAGTCCCCGCTCTCCTTCCTATGAAGACGAGTCCCGAGGCTCATTTGACTACCGTCGGAGGGACGATGCCCTCTACCGCCATCTCCACGAGATGGAGAGGCGCATCGGCCGGATTGACCGAGATGAAGAACTGAGGGGTCGGACCATCCGCCCAAGTAGACCTCCCTTCTCCCGAACCATCATGGAGGCACCTATCCCAATCGGTTTCAAACCCCCGCAGTTTGAAACTTATTCGGGGGAGTCGGACCCCATTGACCACATCGAAAGCTTTAAGACCCTCATGCTGATCCACCAAGCTTCCGATGCCTTGCTTTGCAAAACCTTCCCCGCCACTCTAAAGGGCTCAGCCCGGGAATGGTACTCCCGCCTCGCCCCATCCTCCATATTCTCCTTCGAACAGTTCGAGACCCTCTTCATCACTCATTTTGTGAGTAGCAGACGCACCGAGAAGACCAGGTAGCAGACGCACCGAGAAGACCAGCATCTCGTTACTCCAGCTCCGCCAGGAGAAGGGAGAGAAGTTAAGGGACTACGTGAGAAGGTTCACTGCAGAGTTCAGGTCCATCACCTCCCTCGACCAATTGGTTGCAACGGCCGTCTTCCAATCAAATGTATTCAATTCTAGCCTCTGCTCCTCTCTTGCTAAGAAGCCCTCACAGAACTTTGCCGACCTCCTTCTTAGGAGTGAAAAGTACATCCGGGCCGAAGAGGCCGCTTACCTCCCAAGCTTCGGAGGGTCTACCTCCGGGACAAAGAGAAAGTCAACCAAAGAAGAGGGGGCCAAGAAGCTTCAAAAAGATAATGGCGGTCAGCGCCGCCCTCCTCCCAGGTTCGAGAAATTTACTCCTCTCAATGCTAATATCTCCACCATTCTAATGGAAGTTGAGAAGGAAGGGGTCATACCCCCTGCTTCGAGGATGAACACCCCTCCCAAGAGGAGGAACAAAGAGAAGTGGTGTCGTTACCACCGGGATCATGGCCATGACACCAATGATTGTCGGGCGCTGAAGAACGAGATAGAGGCCCTCATCCAGAGGGGGTAGCTGGCCAAATCTGTAAGGGAAAAAGACCGAACCGACCTCTCCTCTCCTCTGCCTTGGTGGGCTAACAAGCGTCCCGAGCAGCGTGATGAAACTCCTGACTTCGAGGAAGAGCGCGTCCTACATCTTATCCATGGAGGCCCCATGGGAGGCTCTTCCAACTCCTCTCGAAAAGCTTTCATCCGAGAGGTCAATTCAGTCCACGGCACTCCTCCACCAAGGGCCTCGGTGTCCTGGTCACATTCTCAGACGAAGATATCGAAGGGGTCAGGACCCCCCACTGTGACGCCCTAGTGATCAATCTCCATATGGCAAACTTCAAAGTGGAGAGGATCCTAGTAGACAACGGGAGCTCTGTAAACATCCTCTTCCTCTCCGCCTTATGAGGGCTCAAGCTGTCCCGCGATTGACTCAAACCAGCCGGCTATACACTCCATGGGTTCACGGGAGTGCCAGTAACTATTGAAGGGGTAATCACCCTCGACGTAACTGCTGGCAAAACTCCTAGGCCGACCCGGTCTAGCAGCCCTAGAAGCCGTTCCTTCGGCATATCACCTAAAGATGAAATTCCCCACCCGGGCAGGAGTGGGAGAAGTCAAGGGCAGTCAGGAAGTAGCCCGGAAGTGCTATATGACTTCGACTGGGGGTCCAGTCCTCTCCCTCGAAACTCTAGAGATCCCCCAGGAGAGTGTCCGACCCACGTCCGAGCCTGTGGATGAATTGGAGGAAGTGCTCTTTTCTGAGCAGGTGCCGAGTCGAAAGTTCTTTATTAGAAAGACCCTCCCATTTGCCCTATGCTCCGACATAGTCCAGTGTATTCGAAGGAACCGCGACCTTTTTGCTTGGTCCGCTGCTGACATGCCGGGTATTTCCGAAGATCTTCTAGTCCATCACCTCAGCGTTGTACCGGGGTCCAAACCGGTCCAACAGAAGAGGCGCAAGTTCGCTCCCGAGCGACAACAAGCTATCAAAGAAGAGGTAGACAAGCTCTTAAAGGCTTGGTTCATACAGGAGGTTAACTACCCAGAATTGCTTTCCAATGTAGTCATGGTAAAGAAGTCAAATGGAACCTGGAGGATATGTATCGAATTCACTGATTTGAACAAGGCATGTCCCAAAGACCCATTCTCTCTTCCGAGCTTCGACACCCTCATCGACGCCACCTCGGGTCATGAGCTCCTCAGCTTCATAGATGCTTTTTCCGGCTACAACCAAATCCGAATGTTTCTCCCGGACATCCCGAAGACTTCCTTTATTACCGACCAGGGCCTCTACTGCTACAGGGTGATGCCGTTCGGATTGAAGAATGCAGGTGCCACTTACCAGCGCCTCGTCAACAAAGTCTTTCAGAGCCAGATCGGTCGTAATATGGAAGTATATGTCGACGACATGCTTGTAAAGAGCATCCGAGGGGCCGATCATGTGGCCGATCTACAGAAGGCATTCGATGTACTGAGAAAGCACAACATGAGGCTCAATCTGAACAAGTGTGCATTCGGAGTCTCATCAGGAAAGTTCCTCGGCTTTATGGTCAGCCAAAGAGGAATCAAAGCTAACCCTGAGAAAATCAAGGCCATATTAGACATGGCTCCTCCCAAGAACGTCAAGGAAGTTCAGAAGCTAACAGACCGCCTCGCCGCTATTGGGCGTTTCCTCTCGAAGTCCGGGGAAAAGTGTCTCCCCTTCCTCAAAGCCCATACTTCCAGTCCCACTCGGTGGTCGTCCTTACCGACCAACCGTTTAAGCAAGTCCTCCACAAACCTGAGACCTCCGACCGTCTCATGAAATGGTCTATCGAGCTAAGCCAGCGCGACATCTCATACTAGCCTCGAACTGCGATCAAGGCTCAGGCCTTAGCAGAGTTCATCGTTGAGAGCACCATTACCGAGGTCAGCCAAGCAACTAACGGACCCCCCCATCAGAAATATATATATTTTTGGGATTAAATTAATGCTTTTATTTGAATAGAGATATATGCAAAAGCAACTAAGCAAAGTGTGTTGTTCATTTCTTCCCACTTTCTGCATTGCTTCATTTAGTTATATAGATAGAGTGTAACTCCTATTTTCCGTATCTGTACTTTTTTTCTACTGTATTTTCATTCCTGGTATTTTGTATTCAAATGGAGATCCTATATTTTGTTCCAGTTCGAATAAAATTATTATTTTGTTTCAACTCAATTTTTGATGCCTATGTCTAATTCAATTGTATGTCCGTTCTGCTCTTTCGTGTCGTTCTTCTTGGAGAAATGGACCATTCAATCCATGTATCTCTTTTCCCCCATTTTTATGATTTTTGGCCAATTTTCTAGTTGGATCCCACTCAAAGCAGATACTCTAATACCCTAAAACCCAAAATCCTATACTATTTAACCCTTAACCTTCTAACTCTAACCCTAACCCAAAAACCTAGTTTACTATTGAACCTCCTAATCAGACCGCCGCCTCCTTTCTTCGTCCCATCTCTATCTCCTTCATCTATCGAACCCATCCCCCGTCTCCTCGCCTCGCGACCTTTCCCTTCACCTTCATCATCCCCATTACCCCTTCTTCATCCCCACAGAATCCATTGTCACCCCACGATCACTACCACCGCAGCAGCACCCATCCACCATAGTCTCATTCGACGCCATTGCCCATCGCCCTCACCCTCTCATCCTCTATTCACCTCGCCAGTCACCACCCCCATCGCCCTCACCCTCTCATCCTCCATTTGCCTCGCCAGTCACCACCCCCATCGCCCTCACCCTCTCATCCTCCATTTGCCTCCCCAGTCACCACCCCCATCGCCCTCACCCTCTCATCCTCCGTCTCATCGCCACACCACCGACCTTTTCCCAATTCTCCTCCTCCCCAGTTTCGAACCCACGAACAGAGCCGCCACCAACTTGACGCGCGCCACCCCATCGTCGTTGTCGTCGTCTTCGACTACTCCCCAGTC
This sequence comes from Hemerocallis citrina, assembly GCA_017893485.1. Taxonomy (NCBI): domain Eukaryota; kingdom Viridiplantae; phylum Streptophyta; class Magnoliopsida; order Asparagales; family Asphodelaceae; genus Hemerocallis; species Hemerocallis citrina. The sequence goes on from CM030365.1 coordinate 256,949,159, forward strand.
GAACCCCGACCACGCACCGTCGTCACGCCAGCCTACACCGTAGTCTCGCTCTCTCCCTGCTCGCTACCGTCGTGAGGAAGAAGACGAACAACGGTTGGTCGAAAACGTTGTTTCGTGTTCGGCCAAAGCAAATCCGAATCCGCTGTTTCCTGTTCGGCCAGATCCGGTGTGAAGATGCAGTTTGATTGGCTAGATTCGGTGTTTCGCTGTTTTACCGCGCTAGATCCGAACCGTTGTCCGTTGTTCTGGGCTGATCCGATGTGGGGTTTTCTCGCTTGCTGTTGATTTCTCGCACGGTCTTCGCACATGCTTTTTGGAGATTTCGTCCGGGGTTTTTCGACCCCGTTTTCCTCAATTATCTGACCGAATCGTCATCAATCAGGCAAGTATTCATTTTGTACATATTTTTGTTCTAGTACAAGCATTAATTTGAAAATACTGCAAATAGTTAGAAGTTGTGACTCCTCTTTGACTCGTCGTTGTTGATCAAATATTAATCCTCATCAATTTCATAATCTTAAGAGTCACAACAATTTCATTGTATTATATTACAACTACTTGGACTCATTTTATCCCCTAGACACATGAACACATGAAATTAAGAATTTTTTGCGTACATAGGCCACTTTTTGAAAGATTTTGCGTTTTTGGGCCAGTTGCCCAACTATTAGCGATTTTGGGCTAGCCTGTGCCATGTCAGCAGCGGTCGCTATTCCCAATAGCGGCCTCTTCATTTCGAGGCCGCTAATGGGAATAGAGACCTATGTTTTAATTTTTTTTGAATTTTTTGTTTGCTGTCGCTATTCCCATTAGCGACCTTAGCTTTAATGAGTTGTATTCTAGCACTTAGCAAAATCTAGAGAGCTTTTGCTCTCTGAAAAATAACAATCAATTTTTTTTAAAAACTAAGGTCGCTATTCGGAATAGAGGCCTTTATAAACTAAGGTCGCTATTCCGAATAGAGGCCTTTATTAACTAAAGTCGCTATTCCGAATAGAGGCCTTGGTTGTAAAACAGTTTTGCAAATTTTACAAAGAATAAGTAGATTGTGTTTCATACTGAGGTCACTATTCCCAATAGCGACCTCAGTTTTATATTTTTATGGAAAACTTTTTAGGAATCGCTAAGTGTCTCAATACATTCATTCGAGCCGATTAATCTCATTATACTAAGGTCGCTAGTTGGAATAGTGACGGCAAACAAAAAATTCAAAAAAATTTAAAACATAGGTCGCTATTCCCATTAGCGACCTCGAAATAAAGAGGCCGTTATTGGGAATAGCGGCCGCTGCTGACGTGGCACAAGCTAGCCCAAAAGGGCTAATAGTTGGGCAAATGGCCCAAAAACACAAATACTATCAAAAAGTGGCCTATGACTGCAAAAAATTCTGAAATTAAGGAACCCTAGATTTGTAGATATGTGTTATATCTTGTATTTGATGAATTTGCACCCAATTAAGTTGAGAAATAAATAATACTTGCTGTTTTGATAACCATTACCTCTTATTTATATTACACATTAACCTAGACGCCTAATAACCAATTTTCATGCAACCTATACACGTAAAACATTCCCACATATTGCTATCCTGGATCTTATTATGCTGTTTTGACCCATTTAACATCAGAATCTGAACCCGAGTCATGAACAGTAAATGTAGCTCTGGATGTCTAAATGTCGATAGCCTCCAAAATTTTTTAATTCCGAGTTGCGGTCTAGGAGTTATCATAGTTTTACTGCAGCTGCGTCGGTAGACGTAGATTCGCAAAACTGCTGCACATCTTTAGTTTGCGAATTAATTTAACTATGTTAACAGTAAGAGTTTGACTCGAAATTTTATATGCTATAGTTGGAAACCCTAAAGAACCTTCTCAAATTTTCTTAGAATTAATTAACAACATTTCAAGCATGTTTCACATGTTTAAATTCAAATACACAAATTCTGCCTGAACACATTAGCTGTGTAGTTCGCTGTTTTGACACATGTTCCCACAACTTTCTCGTACTTTAATTATATGCGTTGGAACCCTCTCGTACTTTAATTATATGCGTTGGAACCGGACAGGAGTCTAGTTTCTAGATATTCTAACGGATCCACTTTTTCTATTTCGTAGCAATGAGAATCACAGTTTTGGTACAACAACGTCGTGCTGTTCAGATTTGGGATTTTCGTTGTTCGTGTTATTCTTATTCATGTCGACCCTCGAGTATGCCATATAAATATCTTAAACTTATCCCATGTCCATGACTATGATTTCTTGACTTGTTTCGTGCACATGTATGCTTGCTTGATAAAATAATAAAATGTAATAAGCCGGGGTTAAGGGAAAGACCATAGTAGTGGACAATATAAGTAAGTGTACTCGAAAGGGAGCCCGTGTTTCCCACTTAATACATGTCTTATGAACTAGTATATTATAAATCGATTCATGGACTAGTATATTATTGATCCATGAACTAGTATATAAGTGATTCATGATTTGTCTTACTATGACTCGACACATGAACTAGTTATATGATTACCCGATTCATGAGCATAACTTGCTTGATACTTGATACTTGATACCTGAGTACGCCGCCCTACAGACTCCATTACTAGGCCTAAACGAAATTGTGTTGACTATAGCAACCATGTAGTAAAAGTATGGATGCATGAAGTACTACCTAAATAGTAATAACTACAAGACTTGAACATGACACATGCTTACTCGATACTTGATAACTTGACACGTGAAACTTGAACTTGATACTTGTACTTGACAACTTGACATTAGACTTGAGACTTGACACCCGACACTTACTAGATGCCTGTCACTTGAGGTTAGATACCCCTACATGTTGACTTGTCACTTGCTTCACCATTAGTGTTTGTTTACCTAACATGGTCTCTTGAGTTGTCCTTCCTGCTAGTTAGTTCTTGAATCTCTATTACATGTTATCCTATGATATTCTTGATTCCAATTTTTGATCTACATTACTTGTACTCGTTTTTACTATTTGTGACCCTAACTTGCACTAAGGGTATTTTCTCTTGTTTTCCCCTATTTTTCCTTTTATATTTATTAAGAAGACTTTGGTGATGAGCTACCCGCTGGAATTTGTAAGCAGAGGATTTAGTCTTCAAGTGGAGCAAAGACTTGCCTAGAACATTTGTTTTTGTTGAATTATTTATTCTTTCTGTTTAAGAACTTATAACGGGCTGATGTTTTCCGAGTTTTAACTTGATCCAGACTCGAAACTATTTGGATGTTATTATTGTGTTTTCAATTGCTTCTGTTGCTAATAAATTATTCGTGCATGCTTGGTTACATATATCACTTGTTATGTTCTAGTTGTAATGCTGAGTCGATCCTACACCTTATGAATGATATTAAGATCATTCGCTGGGCTTCGTCACACACTCGTATTTCGTGTTTTGGGAAAGCGGGGCGTGACATAGAGATAGCTCAAATTGCAAGTATTTTGGAGCTTAGCAGTTATCATTAGGAATTAATGAGTCGAGTTGCAACTGCAACTATTGAAGGAAGTAAGCAACTTCAAAACAGTAAAAATAAATTTGATTAGGGGAAGTTGGTTGATTTTACTAGAGTAATTTCTTTGTAATTACTATTTTGTAGAATTTCATCTTTTGCATTAATCTCAGTTTCAAATTTTTGGGTTTTTGAGTTACAAATAGTAGGATTAATTAGTTGGTGAGCTGAAACCAAAGAAGTTCTGATCTTGATTTTACTATGTGATTTAGTGAGTGAGTTAAAAGCAAAGATTAGTATATTATATATTATATATATTAAATATATCAAGAAACTATGTTGGGAAGGTTTATTATGGTGTGGTTAACAAAGTTAGCGAATGAGCAATCGAAGCTCGGAACTAAGTATTCGGTGCTGCAGATTGCATTTCTTAAGGCTGTTGTAAGTCTGCAGTTTTTTATAAGTTTCGAGGATTGTGTGATAATTTTGATACTTTAAATAATATCAAGAAATTCATCATAACTATTTATTCATTTATATTGTCAGAATTCGAAAATAATTGTGCGGTTGATTGTAGTTGGATGTCACAAGTATAGATGATATGATTGCTTAGTAATATCTGTGCCGTAGATGAAGATATGGGTGTCAATTGAATACCAAAATATTGTTTGCATTTAATGTAAATTGATAAGCGAACAAGTAATGCCCATATACTTGAAATAACTGGAGTTTAGGAATAGAGAGTAATTATACTTTGTACACAACCATATACATAGAGTTATTATGCTTTCAGATAATTTTTAAAGAAAGTACACCTAAATGTGTTGACTTCGGATCTACTTATCCTTTTCCATGCAACAATATGGCATTATAGGCATGAATATGGGTTAGGTCAAGTTTCACTTTTGGAGGTTAACCTCCTTAATTACTAATTTTAAGAAATTAACTTGAATGTATGTGCTTGTTCTAAGATTCATGTTGTTGTAGAGTTGCCTTTCCTGGTAGAGGCAGGGTTCACTCGCTTACCAGTAGTAAGGAATCTCTATTGCGAGTGCCCTCTTTCAGTGTCACAAATTGATTGGGGTGAATAACATGGGTACCATCCGGTAACTTATTTTGAGCCTTCATCGTGGAACATACATGTTCACAAGGTCAATTCTCCGAGTTTGTGGTGCAGCTCCTATTCCCAACCTTTCTGGGATAGTTACGTCTATATGTGTTTACATGTCCATGGATGTATCTATGTTTATAAGTGTTTTCCTTTATTTTTTCTTTTTTATCATTGTACTAGGTTTGCCCGTTGACACGTGCCTACGGCACGTCTTTGGAATGATGCACCTTGTTTGATTATATAAAATAGTTTTGGAGGTCCACCAAATTAATTGAAGTAGCAAACATAAAGCAAAAAACATATTATATGAATTTTTGATTTTTTTAAAATTATTTTTAAAGTTTTTTAAAATTTTAAATTTTTTTAGTTGTTTAATTTTAAAAAAAAATAAAATTTTATTTTCTTAATTTTTTGAATAGAAGAGGGAGGGAGATAGAGAGAATATATATATATATATATATATATATATATATATATAGGAGTTGTTTTGGGTGGGGGATTTGAATTTGAGTTTTGGAGGGAAACTTTTGGGGGGGGGGGGGGGGGAATATGTTTTGTGAGGTTAGATCTGGACCTTTGATTTCTGAGAGGATTGAAGGAGAACCACTTGATAGCTTTCTTTGTGTTTTATTATATAGATGTTTATATGTTATACCATGCGCGACCATTATATTATATCGATATATTATGCTATTTCAAATGCCTATTGTTAAATTTGAATATTGAATAATCAAGAGATTGGTGTTATTGACAAATTTTCGACTATATTGTTTGCAACAATATGAATGAAGAATCAAAGATATAGGAAGATTTATCTTTTTATGTAGACTGAGATGTGATGTTCATGTGTAAAGAATCAAGCCACACAATGATTGTTCATTCCAGCATGTTGAAGTATAGAGAAGACAATTACTACAGATATTTGGATACCACCATGTTGAAATCAATACACAATTTTCTTTTTTGTTTTGTATTTACCTAGCTATGAATTATTAGTTGTTTATAAAAGGGATTTTGCATTTTAACTACTTGGATTGTAGTCTGTTATTATCCGGAACAATTAATTTATGCAATTCGTTGTATATAGGATTAGAGTATTTGAACAATTGCATAATTATTGTGATTGTGTTTGGAAGTCTTATTGCATCAAATGTTCGAGCTTGATAGATTAAATTATAATTGTACAGGGAAAAAGCTGTATATGCAGTAGGTTCTGCTGAATTTTTTATTGAATGGTATTGATGTTTTAATATATCTTTCGATAAAATCTGTGTAATATTGCACAGGGGATATACTAGTTTGTGCTTAATTAAATTGAGCAGGACTTTGTATGCTTGACTTTTTTTTGTAGGTTTGCTACAAATTTTATCTTATCTTGTAAGAGCATTCACAGTTGTGTTTCTCATATTCGAGAATATAGCAAGATAGCATATAAAAAACGACGCAATTTGCTGCAGTCATCATTTGCTATAATATATGAGAAAAATATTTTAAAAAGTGGTCAGACGAAACATGTTGTTTCGTCCGCTTTTTTTCCTTCAACGCTTAATTAACTAATGATTAAGTATCAAAATAGATTAATTAAATAAATTAAATATTAAAATATATACTAATTACCTACTTAATTAACTAAACCAAAGTTTAATACCTAATTACCCCCCCCCCCCCCCCATTTGGCTGGACGGGACATGTTGTCCCGTCCAAGCCAAAAAGGCTTAACGGGACAACATGTCCCGTTTGACGTTGTTTTTTTTCATGTACCGTCTGTTCATTAAAAAAAAAATTAAAAAAAAAGATCAAACGAAACAACAGATATCAGTAAAAATTTTTTAAAAATAGGGACAGAACAACATGTTTCGTCCCCTATAATTTGGAAATCGCCATTTCGTTTATTACGTTTATTATATTTGAGAAACGACTGTAGCTATTTTCCCAAAATATGGCAAAATAGCAAACGATTTGTAACACCCCTGCCCCTGCTCGAACGATTTGTACAATTTATCGGACAAATTATTTATAGTATAATACAACTGCCCACCACAGGTGGCCTCTCAAAAATTAATTAACCGATTAAGTGACTATTTTATATTATTATATTTATCCAAATTTCGATATGGTACTAATTTACACTTACCTTTTGATTTCTCAAAAAATCAGCCATTTGCCTCTTAAAAATTGGTTAACTAAATAGATAACTCTTGTTCCTATACTATTATATCTATATATTATTATAATTATCCAAATTTCCGATATGGTACTAATTTACACTTATCTTTTGATTTCTCACTCCAGTGCACAGCACTGTGGGACCCCCGATATAAGCGTCATCCATGGGATGACGTTACCCCACAACTGAAAGTCTGAAACACACAGCAAACCTTCTGATTTCATTTCCATGTGGGCCCCCACCATCATCATACCATTCAATTTATATTACCACCTTTCAGGCTTTCAACACATTCCATTTACATTACCATTTATTTACCAAACATTTATAAACAGCCACTTTCCAATCTATCTATATAATAAATTACAAAGAAAGCTATGAAGTGGCTCTTATTCAATCTCCCCTAAAATTAATGACCTAAATTGATTCTCACAAAATATATTTTTCCGTCCAAAATTTCAAACCCCAAAATTAAATTCACCCCCCCAAAACTAAAAAACTCATTACTTTATTACTATCTCCCTCCTCTCTCTTCACTGTTTTATATTTCTATCTTTCTCTCTCTCCCTCTCTCTCTCATTCTTTCCTTATTTACTTAGAAATTTAAATATTTTAAGGTTTCAGGCTTCTAAAATTTTCATAATTTTTATGCTTTTTTTATTGCACATGTTATATTGAAAATATCAAATATCTCTTCAATAGTTAAATTTCATCATTTTCCACACTTAAAGTTTTAAGAAGTTGGATTTTACACCCTCATTTATAATTATTTTCGACATATACTAATAGAAACATGGACTTTTATTTACAACTAATTATTATCATACTATTCAAATTTGAACTATATAATTGTCGTTTTACTATTTACAGAGCTTTTCGTGTGTTGTATCGTTCCGAAAACGTGCCGTAGGCACGTGGCCACGGGCAAATCTAGTAATTAAACAAATACCATAAAATTTTATATATTTACTCTCGTGATCTGCATTTAGTTGTATGGACCACATAAAGTTTCTCAACAAATTCAAAGTTTGATTTTTTTTTGAGATTGAAGCATAGGGATATCCTATAAAAAAAAACCCAAAAAACAAACACACTCATATAGAAGAGATGATATCTTAATTTTTTGCACCGTTTATTAAGTTTGCCTGATAATTAATGTGAAAATTCGCCTAGGAGCATCTGTAGTCATTAATAGCCAAATTTTAGATATTTGGCATATAGAAATAGAAATTTTGGGCTTCGGCTATAGTCGTTTAAAGCCAAAATTTAGGTTTTCATTTTAAAAAATATACGGACGATAGATGATTTCTCGTTGCACAAAAATATATTTTACATGTGTGTGTATATATATATATATATATATATATATATATATATATATATATATATATATATATATATATAGGGTAGCGATCCAGTGAGAACCGTTCTCACGATAAGCTTCGTGAGAACTCCGCGTCTATCCATCCTGTGAATAATCCGAACCGTTCACATTGTTTAACATAACTAATTTAGTCTAGAAATATAAAATCAAGTCATTTGGTATTCATTTGTCCATGCATCATGTCACCATAAAAAATAACGATTTTCAGCCACACAATTTGTAACACTTCAATGCATGGGCAAACGAATCTCAAATGACTTGATTTCTCATCCATGGACTAATTGAGTCGTGTAGATCAAAATGAACGGTTCAGATCTTTCAACTAATGTCCCAAACAAAAGTTCTCACGTGGTTCTCACCAAAAGAGTTCTCACTCGATCATTTCCCTATATATATATATAGGCACAGATGGGAAATCATTTCCTGTCAAAAAAACTTTTTCACAATTATCTCATAAATTAATCCTATCAAAAAAACTTTTTCACAATTAACTCATAAATTAATCCTAATTAACTATTAATATAATCATAATTAAATCTTAAATCTTACTTATATTCCAATTAATACCTAATATATCCCCAAACACACATATATAGGCCTAGTCCATAATAATAATAATACACAAAAGTGTTCGGACGGGAGATTATCTCCCGGCTAAGCCAAAATTTTCGTTTTTTTTTATTTAAATCGACAGACGAAAAATGATTTCCCGTTCGATTGTTTTTTTTTTTAAAATTTTATTTGGCACGGATTCGACCATTTTAATTTTTTTTTTAAAAAAAACTCAAGGACGGGGAATGATCCATCGTCCGAGAATTACGCAAGAGCACGAACGAACAATCGTTGTCCATCTCTTACGGGAAAGAAAAAAAACAAACGGATGATGATCTTTCATCATATCAAACGGACGAAAAATCATCTTTCGTTGGCTATTTTTCCCAAATAGCTATTTCGTCTGTTAAATTTGGCAGCATACTGTTCATCAAAATCCAAATTTTGGATTTTCAGCCAGCGACTACAGTTGCTAGATTGCTATTTTTTGAAAAAAAATTGGAAAAATAGCCAACGGACTACATATGCTCCAAAGGTAGCTTAAATAGCATAATATGAACCATGATTTTTCATAATTAAGCATAGTAAACTTTATGGATTTTTTTATTAAAAAATAATAATAATAATACTCAACTGAATTTTAGTTGTTTTATTTTTCTATACACCAGCTATTTATAAAATAATAAACAAATAGAATTTTGTCTTTTTCAAGCGTAATAAAAGTTTTTTAACAATTTTTATTCAAAATAATAAATAGCAAAGTATCACTATATTTGAAAAAGTTGAACCAGTTATATAAAATATATTACGTCTTGATTTTCTGAAACCAGTAGATAATAATTCATTTTCAAACGTGAGCTTGAAAGGGGAACCTCTAAAGCATAAATGTGATTAGGCGAACAAAAATGAACTACTTAACATATCAATACATTGAAAGTAACCCATATCAAAATTTATGCATTGAAACTTATGGAATCTAGGGCATCCACAGTTGTTTGCTATTTATTTATTTTATCAATATTTTAGCAAATGAACTGCTACAGTCGTTGGCTATTTATTCATTTTTTTGCATTTTCGACAAAGAAAATTGCTATATATGAGAGAAAATTTGAGAAAATGCATAATATAGAGGACGAATCCGTCCCAATTATATATAATAAATTACAAAGAAAGCTACCAAGTGGCTCACAATCAATCCTTCCTAAAATTAAATACTCGGATCAAACCTCACAAAACATATTTTTCCTCAAAAATTCCAAACCCCAAAACCAAATCCCCCCCCCAAAAAAATAAAAAAATAAAAAACTTACTTTATTACTTTCTATTTCTTCTCTCTTCACTTTTTCATATTTCTCTCTTTCTCTCTCTCCCTATCTCTCTCCCATTCTTTCTATATTTACTTAGAAATTTATTAGATTTTCGGAATTTTAATGTTTTTTTTTTGCACATGTTATATTGAAAGTAGTAAAAAAAAATTCAACTCCACACTTAAAGTTTTAAGAAGTTAGATTTTATACCTCCATTTATAATTATTTTTCAACATATACTAATGGAAACATGGACTTTTATTTACAACTAATTATTGTCATACTATTCAAACTTGAGCTACATAATTGTTGTTTTACTTTTTACAGGCTTTTCGTATTTTGTATCGTTCCGAAGACGTGCCGTAGGCACGTGCCCACGGGCAAATCTAGTATATCTATATAATAAAACACAAAGAAAGCTATCAAGTGGCTCTCCTTCAATCCTCTTAAACATTAAAGGTCCAGATCTAACCTCACAAAACATATTTTTCCCCCAAAAATTCCCCCCCAAAACTCAATTTCAAATTCCCCACTCAAAACAACTCATATATTTATTTAACTTTTTTCTCTCTCTCTCTTTCCTTCCCTTTTCTATTTAAAAAATTAAAAAAATTAAAAAATTAAAAAATTTAAAAATTTTAAAAATTTTAAAAAATTAAAAAGCTAAAAAAATCAAAAATTTAAAAACTTTAAAAATAATTCAAAAAAAATCAAAAAAAAATATTATATAATATGTTTTTTGCCGGACCCCCAAAAGTTTCTTATATAATATGTTTGCTACTTCAACTAATTTGCTGGACCTCCAAAACTATTTTATATGATCAAACAAATTGCACCGTTTCGAAGACGTGCCGTAGGCACGTGTCAACGGGCAACCCTAGTATCTATATAATAAAACACAAAGAAAGCTATCAAGTGACTCTCATTCAATTCTCAAAAAATCAAAGGCCAATATCAAATCTCACAAAACATATTTTCCCCCCAAAAGTTTCCCTCCAAAACTCAAATTCAAATTCCCTACCCAAAACAACTCCTATATTTATTTTATTTTTCTCTCTCTCCCTCCCGCTTCTATTCAAAAAATTAAGAAAATAAAATTTTTTAAAAATAAAAATTTAAAAACTAAAAGAATTTAAAATTTAAAAACTTTTAAAATAATTCAAAAAAATTAAAAAAAAATCCTATAATATGTTTTTTTCTGGACTCCCAAAAGTTTCTCATCTAATATGTTTGCTACTTCAATTAATTTGCTGGACCTCCAAATCTATTTTATATGATCAAACAAGGTACACCGTTCCGAAGACGTGTCGTAGGCACGTATCAACGGACAAACCTAGTCTATATAATAAATTACAAAGAAAGCTATCGAGTGAGTCACAATCAATCCCCCCCAAAATCAAAGGCCCATATCAAACCTCACAAAACACATTTTTCCTCCAAAATTTTAAACCCCAAAACCAAATTCTCCCCCCCCCCCCTAAAAAACTCATTACTTTATTACTATCTTTCTCCTCTCTTTACTTTTTCATATTTTCTCTTTCTCTCTCTCTCTCTATTTCTCTCTCTCATTCTTTCTTTATTTACTTAGAAATTTTGATTTTAAGATTTCGGTTTTGTAAAATTTCAAAATTTTTAATAGCAAATATCTCTTCAACAATTAAATTTCATTATTTTCCACACTTAATGTTCTAAGAAGTTAGATTTATACCCCCATTTATAATTATTTTTCAGTATAGACTTTTATTTATAACTAATTATTGTCATACTATTCAAATTTGAGCTACATAATTATTGTTTTACTGTTTACATGGCTTTTCGTGTTTTGTATCGTTCCGAAGACGTGCTGTAACTCCCTGTTCCAGTTGTACATATTTTGTTACGTGAATTTTTGTACTTCAATTTTCAGATCAGTTTTATTTTTCTCTTTGGAATCTTTATCTAAAGCCAGAATATTTTTCTGGTCAATTCTATAATTTTGTGATTTTTCGATCGGAGTTTAAATACAAATTTTAAACCCTGATTAATCCTTATCCTAATCCTAATTCTAATCCTGCCTAACTTTCTCATTTTCTCCCACAACCTAACTTCTACGCCTTAACTCTCATATTTTTCCACACCCTCCTTTGACTTTTCCACACCCTCCTTTGATTTTTCTACACCCCCTTTGATTTTTCTACACCCCTCCTATCACTTCCTTTCTATATAAACACACACACACACATCTGTAACATCCTACCTCCTTCTCTTCTCTTATCTACATTTTTCATTTTTGCCTTCTTCACACCCTCTGTTCCTTCACACCCGAGAGCAAGCAATGCCCAAGCTCCACTTCACATTCCACCTTCGAGCCAACGACTCCGCTTCTACGATCCCGTGAACCCCGAAAAATAACCCGACGCTGCGCCACCTTGTTGTTGTCGTCGCTCACCGTTGCTACCGTTAGTTACCGTCTTACCGCCATTCTTACCGCCGTTGTGCCGCCGTCCGTTGCCGACGTCGCTTCCTTCCGTGGTTAACACTACCACCGTAATCGTCACATTATAAGGCAAGTATCTTGTACACTCTTTTTGTTCTCGTACAAGCATTTTTCTTTGACTCGTGGCAAGTAGTCTAGTTATCATTATATTTTATTGTCAAACTCTATTCTAGTCACTGGTTTCATGATATATCAACTCAAGAGTGAACCGTTAACACATTTCGAATCGTGTTATCGAATATCGAATATTCAATATTACTATCTCTAAAATTTCTTGACCTTGCACTAAGAAGTCGACCATGTTTCCAATACTGGATTGAAGATTTTCTACGTGAAAATCGTAGCCCATCGAGTCCCGAATCCAGAACATCTTACGGTTTCTCAATCGGATGTATAGATTGTGAGATATCGCGATTTTAGTACTGACATATCATGAATTTCTGAACCTGCACGGGATTACGAACGGTATCTTGTACTGAGAATTTGACCATGTTCCCGACACTGGATCGAAAAACTTTCTACATGAAAATCGTAGCCCTTCGAGTCTAGATGTCCGAAACATCCTACAGTTTCTCAATCGGATATATAGATTGTGAGATATCACAGTTTTAGTATTGTGACTCCGAATTTCCAGAATGCGCGCGAAACATCGAAACCAGCGAAGAATGAATTTGTACGCATCGCTACTGTCCTTAGAATGTATCGTGTGAATATGCGTTGGAACCGGGAGAGAGTCTAATTTCTAGAATCTCTGACGGAATCGGATTTTCTTTTCTGTAACAACGGGAAAGTGAATTTGAATGCAGATATGTCAAGTTGTCTAAAAATTCATCTCTACGGTTTTGCATATAAACCCATTGCTTTTCATATTTAATGAACTGAGTGTATTATTGTTCTTGTAATAATAACTTGCATATATATAATAGGTTGATAGAATGTATTTTATACCACTTGATAATTCTATAATAACTACTCTCGATACATGTACCCGATATATCTCATGTCCATGATTACTGTCCTTAATATTTTCCTTGACTAAACTATTTGATTACACTGTTCCACTAGTCGTACCAATTAGATGTTCATAATTAATTATAAAAGAATAACAAGCCGGGGTTATAAGGGTACGACTTAATAGTGGACAATATAGGGGAGTATACTCGGAAGGGGGCCCGTGTTTCCCGAAATAGTGATTCTTGATTCTTGATTACACAATTCTTGATTACATAATTCTCGATTACATGATTCATGATTATATATCTTGATACTATCACTGGAAGACCCGAGTACATAATCCTATAGAATTCACTACTTAAGTCTAAACGTCACATGATTGATATGCACCGAACTTGTGGTATGGGACACAGGATTGTGTGCATTAGATAAGTTAATAAAACAGATAAACTTGAGATCTTCACTAAGCATGATTCTTGATTACATGACTCTTCATTACATGACTCTTGATTCTTGATTACATGATTCTTGATTACATGACTCTTGATCCTTGATTACATGATTATCGATTAACTGATCCTAGGTTATCAATTGCTTATACATTGAAGTCTAGAATACACTAGTTACAGTTATTACTTACATGAGCATATTGTCTCAGTTCCTTATTTACTTCCATATTGTATTTGTACTCCTACTTCTTGTTTCTTCCATGTTATATCTTGTTATATTACCCCTTTTTTCTGTTTGTTGCTACTTGCTTCCCGAAACTTGCTCTAACGGGAACTTTTTTATTTTTCTTTGAGTTAATAATTATACAGGTACTGATGGATCCGATGAGCAGACTCTTTAGACGATCGTTGCTGCTTCCTTACTACTTCATGTTGTTTTTCTTTCAGTCGCTATTTTATCTAGTTGTTATAGCGAACTGCTTATCATATTATTTTAATTCTGGCACCTTGTACTTCCAGGCATCTTGACCCGATGTTGATGTATTATCCAAATGATGGTTATTCTATTTTCAGCTCATGTGATTATTATATTTGCCTGCGTGAATGTGTTATAAAGATCTTGTTGAGCTTATAATTGTACAGCTTATGGATGATGTATATCATTCGCTGGGCCTCAGTTACGTGCCTGTATTTCCGTATGGTGGGAAGCGGGGCGTGACAGATTTTTAGTGGTATCAGAGCCTAGGCTCGAACCATGCTAAGCTCAACAATATACACACCACGTGGATCACATGAATGTTAATAACCAACTTGCCATCTGGAGATTTACCCCATTCGAATATGCATTTCAGACTATGGTTCACGGAGGCTCTTCGACTTCTACACCCAGGGATGAACTACCGGAGATCGTCGCCATCCTCCAGGAGATGCAACGAATGATGGAGCTACAGCACTCTATTCCTTTTCTTCTTTTCTGCTTGTTTCTTGTTCTTATCTTGCTTAATTTTTTCTTCTTCCTAAACCGCTCATTTATAGGAATGAGAGATGAGTAACTGACAAATTATTCATTCCTGTTTATCCCATTTTTCTTTGTGGCACCAATCTTGCCACAATTTTTCAACATTGTTTGGTGGGTGGGGCCCACTTTACCAAATAAGTTTGACAACCAACATCTTCGTGTTACCAATCTCTTAATTCTGCTCAATTCATCGATCTCTATCACATGATATCAGCATCTAGAAACATTACCATCAGAGTGGCGCAGCAAAAACACAGCAGAGTCCCATATTGATTGATGGAATGAATTTCAAAGCAAACTTCATCGTCATCAACAACTCAAGGTTCGATGTTATATTTGGAATGGATAGGGGCCAAAGTGCAGATACTGATCATAGGCCGGTTATAGGGGGCGGTGCATTACTGAAGAAAAGACAAGAAGAAGAAGAAATAAAAAGATGAGAAAGAGAGAGAGAGAAGTCAAAGAAAGAAGAAAGAAAAAAAAAACAGAGAAAGAAGGAAAGAAAGAGGAAGAAGAAAGAGAGAGAAGTCGGAGAAGAAAGAGAGAAAGAGAGAGAAGTCGGAGAAGAAAGAAAAGAGAGAGAGAAGCCGGGGAAGAAAGGAGAGAAGAGAAAGAAGAAGGCAACTCGGGAGCACGCTTCGAAGAAGAGAAAGAGTGAGAAGCCGGTAGCAGAGACGGGAGAAAGAAAGCAAGAGAGAGAATAGTAGCTCGAATTTTCTTGGCAAATGGAAGGAAAAGATCAAGAATCGGTGGTAGGGATGAAGAGAAAATCGGTGGAAGAAGAAAGTGAAGCAGAGAAGAAGATGAAACTTTCTTCATCTTCATCGAGATTTGGTAGGATTTGTGTATTTTGTGGCAGCAGCTCTGGCAAAAGAGCTAGCTACCAAGAAGCCGCGATCGAGCTCGGCAAGGAGCTTGTAGAGAGGAATATTGATCTTGTCTACGGTGGTGGGAGCATAGGATTGATGGGCCTAGTTTCTGACGCCGTCCGTGCTGGTGGCCGACACGTTTTGGGAGTGATTCCCAAGTCGCTGATGCCGAAAGAGATTACTGGGAAAACTGTGAGAGATGTTAGAGTTGTCTCTAACATACACAAGAGGAAGGCTGAAATGGCTCGTGCTGCTGATGCTTTCACAGCCTTACCCGGAGGTTATGGAACACTTGAGGAATTGTTCGAGGTGATCACTTGGGCTCAACTGGGAATCCACAGCAAACCGGTGGGACTTTTAAATGTTGATGGATATTACGACTCACTGCTATCCTTCATAGATTCAGCTATGGCTGAGGAGTTTATATCCAGTAAGGCCAGACACATCTTGATTTCAGCTTCATCACCTAAGGAGTTACTCAGAAAATTAGAGGAGTATGTGCCAGAGCGAGATGAGCTTGTGACTCAGCTGAACTGGGATGTTACCGATGTCGGTGGTTCAGATTCTGAGCCTAGACATTAAATTGTTGATTCCTCCAGTTGAGGATGCACAATTTGTCTTTAGTTATTTTCGTGCCTTTGTACTCTTGTTCTTTTATCTTCCGTTGTACTCTCAGTTGAAGAGTATTGCATTCTTAGCTATCCTATATCTCGCCTAAGTAAATTTCGGGGACGAAATTTTTTGTAAGGTGGGTAGGATTGTAACTCCCTGTTCCAGTTGTACGTATTTTGTTACGTGAATTTTTATACTTCAATTTTCAGATCAGTTTTATTTTTCTCTTTGGAATCTTTATCTAATGCCAGAATATTTTTCTGATCAATTCTATAATTTTGTGATTTTTCGATCGGAGTTTAAATACAAATTTTAAACCCTGATTAATCCTAATCCTAATCCTAATTCTGATCCTGCCTAACTTTCTCATTTTCTCCCGCAACCTAACTTCTACGCCTAACTCTCATATTTTTCCACACCCTCCTTTGACTTTTCCACACCCCCTTTGATTTTTCTACACCCCTCCTATCACTTCCTTTCTATATAAACACACACACACACATCTGTAACATCCTACCTCCTTCTCTTCTCTTATCTACATTTTTCATTTTTGCCTTCTTCACACCCTCTGTTCCTTC
Source organism: Hemerocallis citrina (assembly GCA_017893485.1). Lineage (NCBI taxonomy): Eukaryota > Viridiplantae > Streptophyta > Magnoliopsida > Asparagales > Asphodelaceae > Hemerocallis > Hemerocallis citrina. The sequence continues at coordinate 256,966,106 of CM030365.1, forward strand.
ACACCCGAGAGCAAGCAATGCCCAAGCTCCACTTCACATTCCACCTTCGAGCCAACGACTCCGCTTCTACGATCCCGTGAACCCCGAAAAATAACCCGACGCTGCGCCACCTTGTTGTTGTCGTCGCTCACCGTTGCTACCGTTAGTTACCGTCTTACCGCCATTCTTACCGCCGTTGTGCCGCCGTCCGTTGCCGACGTCGCTTCCTTCCGTGGTTAACACTACCACCGTAATCGTCACATTATAAGGCAAGTATCTTGTACACTCTTTTTGTTCTCGTACAAGCATTTTTCTTTGACTCGTGGCAAGTAGTCTAGTTATCATTATATTTTATTGTCAAACTCTATTCTAGTCACTGGTTTCATGATATATCAACTCAAGAGTGCCGTTAACACATTTCGAATCGTGTTATCGAATATCGAATATTCAATCTTACTATCTCTAAAATTTCTTGACCTTGCACTAAGAAGTCGACCATATTTCCAATACTGGATTGAAGATTTTCTACGTGGAAATCGTAGCCCATCGAGTCCCGAATCCAGAACATCTTACGGTTTCTCAATCGAATGTATAGATTGTGAGATATCGCGATTTTAGTACTGACATATCATGAATTTCTGAACCTGCACGGGATTACGAACGGTATCTTGTACTGAGAATTTGACCATGTTCCCGACACTGGATCGAAAAACTTTCTACATGAAAATCGTAGCCCTTCGAGTCTAGATGTCCGAAACATCCTACAGTTTCTCAATCGGATATATAGATTGTGAGATATCACAGTTTTAGTATTGTGACTCCGAATTTCCAGAATGCGCGCGAAACATCGAAACCAGTGAAGAATGAATTTGTACGCATCGCTACTGTCCTTAGAATGTATCGTGTGAATATGCGTTGGAACCGGGAGAGAGTCTAATTTCTAGAATCTCTGACGGAATCGGATTTTCTTTTCTGTAACAACAGGAAAGTGAATTTGAATGCAGATATGTCAAGTTGTCTAAAAATTCATCTCTACGGTTTTGCATATAAACCCATTGCTTTTCATATTTAATGAACTGAGTGTATTATTGTTCTTGTAATAATAACTTGCATATATATAATAGGTTGATAGAATGTATTTTATACCACTTGATAATTCTATAATAACTACTCTCGATACATGTACCCGATATATCTCATGTCCATGATTACTGTCCTTAATATTTTCCTTGACTAAACTATTTGATTACACTGTTCCACTAGTCGTACCAATTACATGTTCATAATTAATTATAAAAGAATAACAAGCCGGGGTTATAAGGGTACGACTTAATAGTGGACAATATAGGGGAGTATACTCGGAAGGGGGCCCGTGTTTCCCGAAATAGTGATTCTTGATTCTTGATTACACAATTCTTGATTACATAATTCTCGATTACATGATTCATGATTATATGTCTTGATACTATCACTGGAAGACCCGAGTACATAATCCTATAGAATTCACTACTTAAGTCTAAACGTCACATGATTGATATGCACCGAACTTGTGGTATGGAACACAGGATTGTGTGCATTAGATAAGTTAATAAAACAGATAAACTTGAGATCTTCACTAAGCATGATTCTTGATTACATGACTCTTCATTACATGACTCTTGATTCTTGATTACATGATTCTTGATTACATGACTCTTGATTACATGACTCTCGATCCTTGATTACATGATTATCGATTAACTGATCCTAGGTTATCAATTGCTTATACCTTGAATTCTAGAATACACTAGTTACAGTTATTACTTACATGAGCATATTGTCCCAGTTCCTTATTTACTTCCATATTGTATTTGTACTCCTACTTCTTGTTTCTTCCATGTTATATCTTGTTATATTACCCCTTTTTTCTGCTTGTTGCTACTTGCTGCCCGAAACTTGCTCTAACGGGAACTTTTTTATTTTTCTTTGAGTTAATAATTATACAGGTACTGATAAATCCGATGAGCAGACTCTTTAGACGATCGTTGCTGCTTCCTTACTACTTCATGTTGTTTTTCTTTCAGTCGCTATTTTATCTAGTTGTTATAGCGAACTGCTTATCATATTATTTTAATTCTGGCACCTTGTACTTCCAGGCATCTTGACCCGATGTTGATGTATTATCCAAATGATGGTTATTCTATTTTCAGCTCATGTGATTATTATATTTGCCTGCGGGAATGTGTTATAAAGATCTTGTTGAGCTTATAATTGTACAGCTTATGAATGATGTATATCATTCGCTGGGCCTCAGTTACGTGCCTGTATTTCCGTATGGTGGGAAGCGGGGCGTGACACGTGTCGTAGGCACGTGCCCACGAGCAAATCTAGTACTAGTATAATCTACGTGCGACGTCTATTAAAAGTAAAGTCATCAAATTGAATGAACTAATATTTTTTATTATAAAGAGTTGGAGTTAAACGTGCGATACACGTAAGTCGTTATAAAAAAATGGAGTTGAACGTACACGTATTTTTAAAAATATAGAAAGAAAAACATTGATGTGTACGTGCGATGCACGTGTTGAAAATAGATTTGGAGTTGCACGTGCGAAGCACCTGTTTGTTTGGTGACATAAGTGATGTTTCTTTTGTGACAAAAAAATATTTAAAATTGTTTATTTGTGACAAACTCTTCCAATAAATAGTAAGTAAATATATTATATTATAGATCGATAGATGGATATTAATTTACACATGTGATGCATTTTCAATATATAAAAAATTGAAGTAAAAAAACTGACATAGTGAAAGGCCTTCTTTCTTAGTTTTTAAAAATATTGGGGGTATATGCTAGTTTTCACATTTTAAATGAGGGCATTTGCTAAAATATCCCTTTTTTAAGGGTTGCACGTGCATCACACGGGTATGTTTGGTGAATATAGTTTGGTCGTAGATTGCACGAGTTTGCTCAGTTACAAAATTAGGATTTGTTTATTTACAACCCCAACTCTCCCATTAAAATAGTAGAGATATTTTTTATTTTATTATTATTATTTTTAACACGGGGTGTTACACGACCGCAGCAACTCAATTATCAAAATATGAGAAAATAACAAATATAGCAAACGACTGTGGATGCTCTAAGAGAATTATAGGTTCTCACTTTCTTTCTTTCTTTCTAGATATGTTTATCACTTCTTAGAGCATCGATAGTCGTTTATGGTTAAAATATGCATAAATGGATAAATGTATATAGCACTCTCTTGTTTTGCTGCAATCGTAGAATGCTATATTTTACCTTTTAAAATTAAAATAATAACAGACGGTGCTTCATATTGCGTGTGAGGAAAAAAAAATATATTTAAAAAGGTGGGACAGCATATCATGTTGCTTCGTAGAGAAATTTTTTTTTTAATGGTGGTACGACACTTCAAGTGCCGTCAGATGGAAAAAAATCGTACTCGAAGTGAAAAATTTACAAAAAAATTACAAAAAATTACAAAATTTACAAAAAATACAAAGAATTACAAAAAAAATTACAAAAAATTACAAAAAACTACAAAGAGGGGTGGGACGGCACTTCAAGTGCCGTCCGAGAGAAGTGGTTTTTTTTTTTTTGATTTTTTTAATTACGAAATTAATTTTTTTTGGAGGGGCGGCACTTCAAGTGTCGTCCGAGCATTAAAAAAATATTTTTTTTGTGCGACGGCACTTCGAGCTTCGTCGTTTATATATGCATATTTTTCATTTCGATTATCATATATAGCAATATACTGTAGCAATTTATGCATAATATGCATATTTGGCCAACGACTGCAACGCTCTTTTTTACCAAATATGCATATTATGCATATATACCAACCAACTACAGATGCACTTACAAAGTTATACTCAATTTGGTCAATTAGGTAGGTAGTTCTAGTCTTTATAGTTGCAGCAAGTGATATGGTTATATATAGAATAAAATTGGTACCGTTCAAATCGGACATGAATCTTAAAGCTTTCAGGAGTAAAGCATAAAATGTCGGCACATACAGGCTCGTAATAGAAAGTTGGGGCTCTTTCAGGCCCAACAACTCAAAATAGGTCTACCATACTGGGTTGTCTTAATAGCCCAACATTAAAGAGTTCAGGTTCATCCAAAAAATTAGTTTAAGTTCTCTATCTTTGGAAATTAACAACTTCTATCTCTCTATCTATGAGAGAGGTTTTAATAGCTCTATATCTTTATCAAGAGGAGAAATAATTCTATACTTTTACATGAAAGAAGAGAATAAACCTTATCACAACACCAGGAAGCATAGATAAATCCAATATTTTGAACCTGACCCCCAATGACCATAAATACCTATTGACCTATTTAGAAACCATGTAATCACAATTTTCGTTCATAAAACTCTTAATATATAATGATGTTTCTAACTTGGGCCTTGGAGGGTGTTCCGGGGGCCAACCCTGATTTTGCAGGTCAATCGAAGCGATAACAACCGTTCAGATCATATCATATCGTCTACAACAGTCAGATTTCAGAGTCAATAACAGTATACGACAATCAATGACGGCGAAAAACAAAACTTATATTTTTGCTGTTGTTTTTAATTAAAAAAATCACAGTATATGTTTGCTCCCTACCGAAAATTAGCAACAACGTACAACTAGTATCTCAATACTTGAGATACTTGTATGCTAAATGTTCTGATAAAGCCCATATCCAATATTGATTTTGAGTAAGATTGAAGTAATACTCAACACAAAAACTTGTTATAGTATCTTTTGAATCTTATCAACCCTAATCATATCTCCTTGGAAAAAAAAAAAAAACTTAATAAACAAAAAGGACTTAACTTTACAGCAAAGGATTAATGAATTTATCTTTTAAATTAGGTCACTGTTTCTTTTAATCCCTACCAAAAATGGGTGTGACATGGGATGGAATCGTTTTAATTATTATCCTTTAATAAGAAATTAAACTAGTTGCTTAGTCAAATATTAGTCACTGTCATCAAATTGATTAATGGAGGCAAACCATGTCCTTGACAATAACACCTGTAAAGGTCACACCTTTTTCTTAGTTCTACCTTCAATCATCCATATATTCTTCTACTTCTTAGCTTTTGTACAACAAAGACTTTATGGCTTGAGGCTTTCAACTGCTCCATAATTGATCATCAAATTATAAATTTAGTTTCATAAGAGCATTTGTAGTCGTTCTAAGCTAAGCTAAAATATGGGTATTTGGCTTTCGGAAATAAAAAATGTAAGTGCGCGTTGTAGTCGTTGAAAGCTAAAATATGGCCGGACGATCGATTATCTGTCGTCTCAATTTTTTTAAATTTTTTTTTAAGCACTAAAAGACAGAAAGAAAAAAATTATGGAAAAAACCCCTGGGACGATTCATTATGCTTCGTCAAACACATTTTTGGCATCTAGCTGGCTTTAGGATTGACGATGTATAATGCTTCGTCTCTGACATTTTTTTCCCCCCTTTTTTTTTCAAACGATGTTTAATCCATCGTCCGATGTACTTTTTGTACGTCTCACCTACGAGACGAAATTTTATCTTTCGTCAATTCTGACGGACGAAATAAAATAGTTCGTTAGCTATATTTTGGTTATTGCCAAATCGTCTGCTATATTTGACAAGGAACTGTTCATCGTACACACAAATTTTGCAAATTTGGACGACGACTGCAGCTCTTTTTTTGGAAATTTTTCCAAAATTTGGGTATTTAGCCCACGACTGTGGATGCTCTAATCATAGCCTTTTTGGGGGCATCATTTCATAATCTTAGCTGATCTCTTTTTAGTGTCACTAGATTCCTAGATAACTATAAAATTTAGATATCCCTTTCACTACAAGAATTTTGGGGGCATCATTTCATAATTTTGGGGGCATCATTTCATTATCTTAGATAACTATAAAATTTAGCTGATCTCTAAAGTTTGCATCGTTTGACATCCTTCACTACAAGAAAAGTGTGTCTGTCATGGCCAAAAAACATTACAGTTGTCTCCAAACCGTCACAGAAGCAATCTTTGAGGACTACCAATGTTTACGGCGTTCATAATTGTTTAAGTGATGACCAAACAAGTCTTTTATGACATGCTGCAGTAGATGCGTTGTTTTTTTTAAATTTTCGATTACACTTACATCTGATACAACATCTGTAACCGATTAAGACCGCTTCTCTTGTAATTGCGCAGATAATTAAGTTTTTGATTATGTTTTCATAATAATAAAAAAAAAACTTTATTATATATGACGTTGATTTGATCTTGTGCTGCTTTGATATATGATTTGAAAGACATTACCACTTCACCATTAGTCTAAAGTTGTCAAAATGTTTGACAATTTTATATAGTGAATTGTCAAACATAATCAAGGCTTTACCAAGACCAGGGGCTAAAGTTTCGCGACTCTGGAAAGAAATGTTACAAGTAATGTTTACAAAATTTCTTTTACAAAGAAAGATAGAGAGGCACAGGAAAACCGAGAATGGAACAGAGGAGGGAAATCCGAAAGAAAAAAGAAAAGGAAAATAAATTAATCAACTTACAGTAAGCAAATGAAAAATTACAAGTCCAAGAAAGCCGAGGCCTGTGTATCACACAGTATCCTTAAAACAGATTGCGCCTCTCTCCGGTTGCTGGATTGAACGGAGGCGTCTGTCTCCCAGGATGCAACGACTCGGAGCGATCCCGTAGGCACCACGTATCACTCCCGAACCGAGTACAAGCGCTTGAACCTATCACCTGACTTACCAACGACAGAAGGACGGACGAACAGTACAGAAGAGAAGGAGAGAATAGGATCTGGTTTGTGCAGGGCAGAAAGGAAAGGGGAGGCCTCTTATTTATAGAGCCTGGGTTATTCTGTAACAGCAGACAAGGCATTAACAGCCTTTGCTGTAACGGCAGACAAGGCATTAACAACCTTCATTGTAACGGCAGACAAGGCATTAACAGCCTCCACTGTAACGACAGACAGTGAATTGAATGCCTTCAGCGTAACGGCAGACAAAATATTAAATACAGCACTGAAACGGCAGACAGAACCGTTTCTGCATTCATTTCAGCCGTTACAAAAAGAAAACTGTAGCAAAAGGTGGCTCTGCACGGGGTGGGATCAAATCGGTCCGGCATTCGTGTCCGCAGGTCGTGCGGGCGCACACAAGTCGCATGTAAACCGGTCCGTGATTTGCACCCCCCCTGCGCGCGCGAGAGAGAGCCTCTCTTCTAGCCATCTTACAATGCTTAGAAGGAGATTACTATATATCCTCTTCTATTTCCTTTGTTATTTCCGATGTGGGACTATGTTCCCTTAACCCATTTTCAAGAATGAAAACGTCTCACTTTGAGAGACAATTTCTCATTCACCCCTTAACCGATTTTAGCGAACCAATATATGATTTTGATCTACTCACGAAGGAGAACACAAATCAATCAAGATTTCTCAATAATTCATTGAGGATCTTACTCAAAAAATTGCTCAAAAATCGGTTCGAAAATAGTGTCTAAAACACTCATTTTCTAACAATCCCCACATGAATGAAAATTGACGACCACAGACAGGACAGACTGACACGACAGACTGACACGATGGACTGACCCGACAGACCTGGTGATAGAATTCAACGATTGATTTCTGCATAGGATAGGTAGGTGTTACCCTTTGAACCTTCCCTTATGAAAATATGTTTACTTTACTAACTAAACAGTAGACGCGATGTCTTTGAACTGTTCTGCCATTTGTGTAAACGATGACATATCTCACACAGAAATCTTTCTAGCGCCTTTTCAGTTCTCACTGTTATGTTCGTTTTGGCCATGAACATACGCCTGGTTCTGCAAGATTTTAACAGGAATATTACCCTATATTATTCCCTTGGAAGCGGCCCTTCTTCCATCTTACATAGGTGATTTCTTACTTAAGAGTAACCCGCATTACTCTGCTCGGATATCCAACGCATAAGAATCATTAAAAGCCTAGCTTAACCTGTTACCTTGCGGGCATCACTGTTTTATTATGGGAATGGACATGGAAAATCCCCACAGTGATCTAACTTGGTCTTTACAATTTAGTTGTCCCTTTGAACCTAGATCTTGGAATCTCCAGTCAACTAGGTTGGGTTTCCATTGTATCGACTTATTCTTTCATGGGCTTTAGTCCCATTCCCCTCGATGATTTATCAACTAACTCTCTGTTTAACCCTTTGGTTAGTGGATCCGCAATGTTATCTTTTGACTTTACATAGTCCACAGAGATAACCCCAGTAGAGAGTAGTTGTCTAATGGTATTATGTCTTCGACGAATATGTCTAGATTTACCATTATACATATTGCTCTGTGCTCTACAAATTGCAGATTGACTATCTGAATGTATGCAGATTGGAGGCACAGGCTTCGTCCACCTTGGAATATCCTCAAGGAAGTGGCGTAACCATTCAGCCTCTTCCCCACATTTGTCTAATGCGATAAATTCAGATTCCATCGTGGATTTAGCGATCACTGTTTGTTTCGAGGATTTCCAAGAAACTGCTGCACCACCTAGTATAAACACATAGCCACTAGTGGATTTTGAATTATCACTCGATATCCAGTTCGCATCACTGTATCCTTCAAGTACAGCCGGATATCTCGTATAGTGCAGCCCGTAGTTACGAGTAAAACGCAAGTACTTCAGTACTCTTATAATTGCTTGTCAATGCTCGCTTCCAGGATTACTCGTGTATCTGCTTAGTTTACTTACTGCATAGGCTATGTCTGGTCTTGTACAACTCATTAAGTACATTAGACTGCCTATGATTCTAGAGTATTCTACTTGAGAAATACTCTCCCCTTTATTCTTGGATAAGTGTAAAGTTAGATCTATTGGAGTTCTCGCAATTCCAGAATTCTCTTTATCAAATTTTCCAAGAATATTGTCAACATAATGTGACTGGCTTAAAATAAGCTCGTCTGATGTTCTTGTGATTTTAATTCCCAATATAACATCAGCTAGTCCCATGTCTTTCATGTCAAACCTCGAGTTTAACATGTTTTTAACAGATTTAATTATCTGATCATTGCTTCCAATAATAAGCATGTCATCTACATACAAACATATAATGACATATCCATCTTCTGTGTCTTTGACATATACACATTTGTCACATTCATTGATCTTGAAGCCATTTGTCATCATGACATTATCAAATTTTTCATGCCACTGTTTTGGAGCTTGTTTCAAGCCATATAATGACTTCACCAGTTTACACACTTTCTTTTCATGTCCTGGAGATGAAAAACCCTCAGGTTGTTCCATGTAGATTTCTTCATCTAAATCTCCATTAAGAAAAGCTGTTTTTACATCCATTTGATGTACTTCAAGATTGCGTAGAGCTGCTACGGCAAGTACCATCCTAATGGAATTTATTCTCGTCACAGGAGAATATGTATCAAAGTAATCAAGACCTTTCTTTTGTGTATAACCTTTAGTTACAAGTCTTGCCTTGTATTTATCAATTGATCCATCAGGTTTTATTTTTCTCTTGAAGATCCACTTGGAACCCAAAGGTTTACTACCTGGTGGAAGATCCACTAGTTCCCAAGTATGGTTTTGCAAGATAGAATCAATTTCACTCTTGATGGCTTCTTTTCATTGAGGACCATCACTAGAGTTCACTGCTTCCTTGAAGGTTTGGAGTTCTTCTTCAAGCATAAAAGTCAAGAAATTCGGACCAAAAGATTTTTCCGTTCTTGTTCTTTTACTGCGTCGAGGTTCCTCGACTTCTTCATTTTGGTCTTCACTATCTTCACTGATAGTCTCATGTGTTCGTTTGGAGGAACTTGCTTCCTCCTTTGACTTACATGGAAATACATCTTCAAAGAACGATGCATTTCTAGATTCTATTATCGTGTCCTTTGATATCTCAGTGATATCGGATTTGTACACCAAGAACCGATAGGCACTACTGTTAAGTGCATAACCAATGAAAATATAATCAACTGTTTTTGGTCCTATTTTCATTTTCTTAGGTGGGGGTACTACCACCTTGGCAAGACATCCCCACATTCGCAAGTAATTGTAGGATGGCTTTCTTCCTTTCCATAATTCATATGGAGTTTTATCTTCTTTCCTTTTGGGCACCTTATTCAAAAGGTAGTTAGCTGAAAGAATAGCTTCTCCCCACAAGTTTGGTGGTAAACCAGAACTTATTAACATCGCATTCATCATCTCTTTCAATGTACGATTCTTTCTCTCAGCAACACCGTTGGACTGAGGAGAATAAGGCGCTGTGGTTTCATGTATAATCCCATGCTTAGCACATGTGTCAGCAAATGGCGATTCATACTCTCCACCTCGGTCGCTTCTTAGCGCCTTAATTTTCTTATTGAGTTGATTTTCAACCTCATTTTTATAGAGAATAAATTTCTCTATAGCTTCATCTTTGCTTTTAAGCAAGTATACATAGCAATATTTTGTGCTATCATCTATGAAGGTAATAAAATATTTATTACCACCTCTTGTTTGTATCATTTTCAAATCACAAATATCAGTGTGAATTAGATCAAGTGGTTCGGTGTTTCTTTCAACACTTTTAAATGATGATCTTGTTAGTTTTGCCTCAACACAAGTTTCACATTTGTGTTTGGAATCAATTTGGAACGTTGGTATGTGATTCAAGTTAATTAGTCTTCGCAAAGTATCATAATTAACGTGTCCTAGTCTACCATGCCATAAATTGGAAGACTCAAGCAAATAAGTAGAAGAGCTAGCTTTATTCATATTATTGACCATGGTCATTACATTGAGTTTGAACATTCCACCACTCATATATCCTCTACCAACATACATTCCACTTTTAGACAAAACAAATTTATTCGACTCGAACACTAAACGAAAACCGTGGTTATTAAGCAACGAACCAGATAACAGGTTCTTACGGATTTCAGGAACATATGCAACATTGTTCAGAGTCAGTTCCTTTCCAGAAGTCATCTTCAAGATCACCTTGCCTTGGCCCTTTATTTCTGAAGTAGCCGAGTTCCCCATAAACATTTTCTCCCCATTTTCTAATGGTTCGAAAGTGGAGAACATACTTCTATTGGAGCACACATGTCGAGTAGCTCCAGTGTCAATCCACCACTCCTTCGGGTTTGAACCTAACATATTCACTTCTGATATCACAGCTGAGAGGTTGATATCGGAGACATCTTGAGCAATTCCTTGAACCAAGTTTGCTTCTCTGTTCCTGTTCCTCTTGGGAAGTCTGCATTCAGTGGACTTGTGACCCATTTTGTCACAATTGAAGCACTTGCCTTGAAACTTCGGCTTCTTGGAGATTCCTCCCTTAGGCCCCAACTTCGAACCCTTATTGTTGTGCTTGTTGGAACGTTGTTTATGTTCCATTACATTTGCCTTAGCTGCATGGCTGAGGAGTCCAACTTTTTCAGATCCCCTATTGTCTTCTTCAATACGAAGCCTGACAATGAGATCTTCAATGCCCATTTCTTTTCGCTTATGCTTTAGGTAATTCTTAAAGTCTTTCCAACCTTGTGGTAATTTTTCAATTATACAAGCCACTTGGAAACTTTCACTTAAGTTCATACCTTCGGCATGAATCTCATGCAAGATTAGTTGTAGTTCTTGAACTTGACTGATTACTGTTTTAGAATCTACTATTTTATAGTCCAGGAAGCGGCCCACAATGAATTTCTTGGCGCCGGCATCCTTAGTTTTATATTTATGTTCTAGTGATTCCCAAAGTTCTTTAGCTGTTCTTTTGTCAATGTAAACATTATACAAAGAGTCGGCTAATCCGTTCATTATGTAATTTCTACACAAGTAATCAGCATTTTTCCAAGCATCCACAGTGGCAATGACTTGGTTATCCTGCTCATCTTTCTTAAGATCTGGAGCATCTTCGTTCAAGAACCTTGCAAGATTCAGTGTGGTCAGATAGAACATCATCTTCTGTTGCCACCTCTTAAAGTTCTGCCCGTTGAACTTCTCAGGTTTCTCCCCATGGGAGACTGAGACAGGTACAACGGTGGGCATTGGCACTCGTGCCGCAGCAGCAATCGGTTCTTGCGTTGTATCAACAACCGACACATAGACCGTTTCAGATACAACAGCATTGTCCAATGCAGTAGTCATCGTGAATCTGAAATTTACACAACACGAGTGTAAGTTTTCCAGATAAAAGAAATAAAAAGAAAAACCGTGCCTCAAAATCGAAAATGAAAGAAATCGGAAATCTGTTTTAAGTTTGTTACAAGTAATGTTTACAAAATTTCTTTTACAAAGAAAGATAGAGAGGCACAGGAAAACCGAGAATGGAACAGAGGAGGGAAATCCGAAAGAAAAAAGAAAAGGAAAATAAATTAATCAACTTACAGTAAGCAAATGAAAAATTACAAGTCCAAGAAAGCCGAGGCCTGTGTATCACACAGTATCCTTAAAACAGATTGCGCCTCTCTCCGGTTGCTGGATTGAACGGAGGCGTCTGTCTCCCAGGATGCAACGACTCGGAGCGATCCCGTAGGCACCACGTATCACTCCCGAACCGAGTACAAGCGCTTGAACCTATCACCTGACTTACCAACGACAGAAGGACGGACGAACAGTACAGAAGAGAAGGAGAGAATAGGATCTGGTTTGTGCAGGGCAGAAAGGAAAGGGGAGGCCTCTTATTTATAGAGCCTGGGTTATTCTGTAACAGCAGACAAGGCATTAACAGTCTTTGCTGTAACGGCAGACAAGACATTAACAGCCTTCATTGTAACGGCAGACAAGGCATTAACAGTCTCCACTGTAACGGCAGACAGTGAATTGAATGCCTTCAGCGTAACGGCAGACAAAATATTAAATACAGCACTGAAACGGCAGACAGAACCGTTTCTGCATTCATTTCAGCCGTTACAAAAAGAAAACTGTAGCAAAAGGTGGCTCTGCACGGGGTGGGATCAAATCGGTCCGGCATTCGTGTCCGCAGGTCGTGCGGGCGCACACAAGTCGCATGTAAACCGGTCCGTGATTTGCACCCCCCCCTGCGCGCGCGAGAGAGAGCCTCTCTTCTAGCCATCTTACAATGCTTAGAAGGAGATTACTATATATCCTCTTCTATTTCCTTTGTTATTTCCGATGTGGTACTATGTTCCCTTAACCCATTTTCAAGAATGAAAACGTCTCACTTTGAGAGACAATTTCTCATTCACTCCTTAACCGATTTTAGCGAACCAATATATGATTTTGATCTACTCACGAAGGAGAACACAAATCAATCAAGATCTCTCAATAATTCATTGAGGATCTTACTCAAAAAATTGCTCAAAAATCGGTTCGAAAATAGTGTCTAAAACACTCATTTTCTAACAAGGAATTACCAAGGCTAGTGCCCCCTTCAATTCAGCAGTTACATCGAGTATCGACAATGACCGGTCCACCAGATTCTGGTGGGATAGGTGGTGTGGTAACTGTTAAGTTCTGTGAGGAAATTAGCAATTGGGAATTAGGGTTTTATCTCTAGATCTAAGTTGCTTGAGATATTCACCCTAGGTATCAGGATTGGAATACCTAGACTGCTATCACAAGCCAGTATTTATTCCTAAATACTGGTTTGGGTATCGGGTTATAAGCCCACAAACCCGCGTTCCAATATCCAATCAATTGTACGTTCATTACACGTGTTACACATATGCATGTGCTATATTTATATAGAGAGAATATACCAATATATCCAACAATCTCCTCCTATATTCTCAATATATAAAGTACAGGATTATCTCATCAGATCAGTATACAACTAACTGACTGGCTGATAGCAGTCCATAAAGGAAAGGCATCATAAAGGTATAGTTTCATAAGAACCAATAGAATTATAAAACTGAATAGTTCAATCAAGACTAAACTAATATAATTAACTAGTTCCAAACCATATCCAATTCAGAATAGTTCACAAAGACTAAACCAACTGGAATAATCTGTCATAGTTTCAAAATTAAATAAAGCAAATAAACTTCAAGAACAAAATATGAGTTTTAAGCTCATGAACACAAGAGTCTTAAACTCAACAGAAGTTTTACCATACAAGTGACTAATTTATTCTCGAAAGAAATAAACTGAAATTCTATCCTTGCATACTGCTTTATGTTTACTCCTCCATTTTGAGCAAATCATTATTTTTGAAATCTATGTTGACAAATTCAACTCCTCAATCTTTGCTAGCTTATAGAAAACAAGAATATCAAGAGACACATCTCTATGAATTCCAACGAATTTCACATAGTATCTAGTTCCACAAAAGAACTTAGTACAATTCATAATTAGCTTAGCAAAAATGTAACGCAAGCATCACAATCAAGTATCTTTAATAAGTAAAGTACATGAACTTTATAGTTTCTACACAAGAACCATACTATGTTTCATATTGGAATGAAAAGACTGTCGTTTCAATCATGGTTTAATATTGAATCATCAAAATTGGAATGAAACATGTATCCATAAAAGACATATCATCAAAATTGGAATGATATTTAGGACAATTTAATCATCGGAAACACATCGACAAGTTTTCATGTTTCGTATTGGAATAATATGATTATTCTAAGTAAATTTCCTAGATATATAATACCATCAAAATTGGAATGACATTATATATTTGTGGAATTTATGTCGAATCATCAAAATTATCAAAAACATGTCAACTGCCTAAAATTGATGCTTAAGTTTGAACTTCTCTATGGCTCCAATTGGATTCTAAATTTCAAAACAACTTGGATGTTAAAGCCTTTTACTCAATAGCTTTTAACTCCACTTTCCTCATAGTTTTGATAATTAGATCTGTAACACCCCGAATTTCAAATAAGGACAAACTCGGGATTTCACAGGATCTTTACTTCACTTCGTACAATTTTACAAGGAAAATTTAAAACTTTTTATTCACAATACATCAGAGTTCAATTACAACTTGGTTTTACACAGCGGAAGAATGAAATTTACAATAAAACATTTATAACATCTTTAAAATAAAACAGCACCAGCATATCCACTTTATAGATTCGCGAATAGTCCATTACCTGCATGTTAATCTGTGGGCACGTCAGTTACTTACAACTGACGAAATGTTATACACGGCTATCCTCTCTATGCCGGGAATAGTATAACGATCTCATACTTTAACAAATCACACAAAATATTGAATGAACAAGTAAAGTGTCAAAAGTGATTATTCTAAACGTAAGTGTATGTCATGTCTTAATGCCTAATGCACACAATTCTACACTAGGATGACACTAATGCACACTTGTTCAGATTCTATGCATCCCATACTATATAGGTCTGAGGGCAAGCGCCTACGTTCTCCACAATAAAAGGCTCGATCCCTCGCCATGAAAACTACCCGGTAGCAAAACAAAGTTCAGACTATTCCACGAATGTGAATCCCAGCCTTGGAGTCCACCGCCAGTTGTTATAATAGATCCCACATCGTACGAACCGTCCCGTATGTGACCTTCTAGCCCAATATATATATATATACATTGGAGACGGTAAACACAAAAATCCATCCGTCCGACTACTCAAGATCCCGGAGTCCACCGCTGACCCGTCCTCATAGTCCCGGACTAAAATATAATAATCCGTCTCCCACATGGCAACCTCAGTCCACCAACTGGGTCTATAGTCTTGGAGTCCACCAACGACTATATAGAGCACCCCACTTACGTTTCCCTAAGTTTACTACATCTTCACTTATGTGCCTAAATTTTCCTAAGTTCAAGACATGAATAATCTCCACATGTAGAATTAGTTGTTACCTCCTACCGGACTTAGTCAACAAATACGAGATGGCTCCATAACCACATCTCAAAATCACAACTCAACATTCTTTTATTTCAATAATGCCGGTACCGAGGTCTTACTAACTCAAAGTCATAAGCTTTCATGTACAAGAAACATGGGTACATATACCCTTTAATAATCCTGTCTTTTTTTTGATGAAATGGATAGAGCCGCAAGGCTCCAGCCAGACGAATAATAGTATATATGAGATAAATGTACAGACAATACAATATGAATTAGATACAAATTTACAAGATGTAAATGATAAATACAAACAAGCAGCTCAGAATGAGCTAAACTAAGTTAATAACGATAAAGGGAAGGAGACAGCATCGATGAATCAAGAAAGCCAGGAGTGAAGTAGAGCCCCAGGCCCAGATAGACGAGTACCGCACCGAACCAGCTACTCAGCTACCAGAACAGAATCCCGAAAAGATGAAGACTCCCCTGGCCTGCTGAAGTAAACCGGAAGCTGAAAGAAGGGAGGTCACCGCACCAGACTAAACTCCATAAGCTTGAGAAGAGCCTGTACTAGTAAGAGAAGTACAACAAAGCAAAACATCATTCGAACACTAACATCCCCAATGATCCTTCAAAGCACTGCAGTGCTAAAGAGGCAACTGAATCACTACCGAAGCAGCGCCGAAAAGCACACTATAGACCAATACAGATGTCGAGTAAACATAAACAGATCAGAAGCCAGTAAATGCAGAAAAAATGCCAACTAAGGTGGGAGAAGGAAAGCCCAAAAAACACACTCAAGGAACATAATAATATAAATCAAACAAGTAGGCTGTTCAAAACAACACCCAGTCGCACAAAATATAACACCCTGGAGATAAAACATCCATCAGTTATATAGCCATCCAAATTAAGAGAGAGGAAAGGTGAGGCTTCCATGAAAGCACCCACAAAAAGGACAAAAGAAAGTAGCTGAAAACACAACAAACTAAACATCATAAGTTAGCATCGGTAGAGGAGTAATAAGCTGAAATCAGATAAAGCCAACACCAGACCCTACGGATCACAGGAGGAGTTCTGAACAGGATGCAACAATCACCGGGAGTGATCAAAAACAAAACTGGGATCTGCCCACAGAAGCAGGAGTCATGTCTGCAGATAGCACGGCAAAAGAGAAGGTAAGAGTAAACACAACTAAAAAGAAAGAGCAATCGATGTGTACATTAGCATGCAAACTACAAATTTCTCTTCTCATTTGCAAGCAACAAGACAAATATTTTTCTCTTTAAACAATTGTTAACATTTCTATCACTTAACATATATGAAAACATGAATTTATCTTCTAATTTTCATATCAAAACTCTACTACTATTTAGGCATGCAACCCCTACAATTAGAAAGTATAGAATCACTAATTAACACAATGTTAATCTATTTGTCAACATAGCACGAAATATCTTTATTCATTACATCACATTAATCTACTTTACTCATTTATCAAAATTTAGCATGCTCAACTATGAACTAGAAAGCACAAAGATCACCCACCTTTTGAAGCTTGAATAATGAAAGAAAATGAACACCTCTTCTAGCTCCAAAGTGACCTCCTAGATCTTCCCCTTCTAGCAAGAGCCTCCAAGCACAAAAAAAAAAACTCTCTTCTATCTTACTTTCTTTCTTCTCTTTTCTTTTCTTTTCTTTCTCTTATTTTTCTCTCTTTTTTTCTTCTATTTTCTATTGCTTGATTTGCTTTTTGGTGTCAAGAATGAGAAGAGAAATGGTGGCTATTTATAGGATTTTGTTAGGGACTATATTGCAAAATCTCCCACCTAATAACTTCTCATTTTAATTCTCTTTTTAATAATCCATCTCTTCATTTCTCAACTCCTAAAACTCCCATCTCTTCACCTCCCCACTTCTCTCACACTAACTCTCATTCACTCTCACATTCAATTCAAAACCTCCCACTCTCCACTCTCTTCTCACATTCAATCTCTCTCTCCTTCCAATCCAAAACCGGCACCTATAGTGTACAAATGTACACACAACCTTACCGTGTGGGCCCTCCCATCCTAGCTCACTCTAATTCATCCTTTTTTTTTTTTTACATATGCTCTTATATACCATCAGCCCATTAGCCAACATTACCGTGGCCCATCACCACTACACAATTCAACCTGAACATCATTTTAAAGAATATACATACTTTACATCAAAAGACTATATATACTATATACTATATATACTATACATCATATATTATGTCTTTAAGTAAAAATTAGTTTAACTAAAAATTATAATGCAAAAATAAATGTGCATACATTTTATGAAATTTATTTTAAGAAAGGATACGCTCAAACACGTTCGCCGAAAACAAACACGTGCGTCGCACGTAAAATATCAAAATGCGAAAATCGAATTTATTAATGAAAATTTATTAAATATAATCGAAAACAATATAGGCAAAATTATATTTACTAATTTACATATATTTCATGATGAAATCACAACACGTAGAAAGCACGTGCATTATACGTGCAGAAAGTCGAAAAATG
The DNA here is from genome assembly GCA_017893485.1 of Hemerocallis citrina. NCBI lineage: Eukaryota > Viridiplantae > Streptophyta > Magnoliopsida > Asparagales > Asphodelaceae > Hemerocallis > Hemerocallis citrina. The sequence goes on from CM030365.1 coordinate 256,984,406, forward strand.
CATTTTAATCAAAAACAAGGGGAAAATAAATTTCCGTTTTATAAAATTGATTTAAATACATAAAAATAAATAATTTAAACCTATAGAAAATATTATACGTAGTGGTGGAAACACGTGCATCAAAACACGTAAAAAGCACGTAAATCCCAGGGATTGAAATATTATATTTTAATTGACTAAAATCAATACGAAAAATGTATAAATAGTATGAATCCAAAATATGCAGTGAAACACATTACAAAATATACGTGCGTAACACCCAGGGGCAAAATTGTAATTTCAATTTTGCGGGGTGTTACAAGATCACTTTCAAGTCTCTTAGCAAGAGCATTAGCCATACTTGTAGCAATTGCACTTTATCTATGAGAAAGTTTAATTTGGCTTCTTTCAGCCTTAATATACTCCTCTTACTATTATAGAGTGAGTTATGAGCTACAATGCATTGTAGCTTGATAGTCGCATAACAGAATTAGAGAGTTACTTAAACTTCTTAATGGATAACTAGCAGCAATTTCTTCAATCCACTCAGCCTTTTTCCCTGCAGAGGATTACACATAGAGGTCTGATTTCATTGATGACAGCACAGTGCCCGTTTGCTTTTTATTTCCATAACATTTCTGTTTCTCCTAGTGCAAACACATATCTACTAGTTATCGACTTTCACTAAATTCTGAGCATCATAATGCATCAGGCCAGCCATTCATTCAAAGAATGACTAGAGTAGCACAAAACAAACTCTTGAATACCACTCAGGTATCTCATTAGACTCTTAAGGGCACTCAAATGTGTATGGGATTATTAGTGAATCTGCAGATCATACCTACCTCAAAGGCTATGTCTGTTCTAGTGCAGATCTTTGTATACATGAGACTGTCAATCCCTTTAGAATGATCTACATGTCTCATAGTTGTACCATCATTAGGTGTCAACCTTTTATCATAATCATAAGGTGTTTCAAAACACACTTTCAATCACTATATCCCCACTTTTGAAACACATTTTGATTTGATGAGTTTGACTAAGAGTTATCCCTTGCCAACTGAAACTCACCCTTATACCTATGGTGTCCACAGTACCTAAGTTTTCATGTTGAATTCTTTGGATAGTACAATTTTAACTTCATTTGTAATAAAGAGGTCACTTCCAAGAACATGCATATCAACAGAACAAGTAAATAATAGCCACTATATTTGACACACCACAAAGTTGAAGGCACTGATCTGAATTACTTGATTCATATACTAGGCTCTTTCAAAAATTTGTCAAATTATTTATTCGTTGGCTATACATGTTTTAAGAACATACAATGATTTTACTATATTGTAAATCTTGTTTACTAAACATATTAATTCAAAACTTTCCAGTACAAAACTGTTCAGTACAAAACATCAAGTACAAAGCCTTTTAATTATCCTTTATGAATGACAAAATTTTCAATAAATGTAAGGGTAAGAAGAATACTTATTGTAGCAATATGACAAACATGTGAGTAGACATCAAATAAATCTACCCCATTTTTCTCAGTCAATCTGTTAGCTACTAAAAAGCATTAAAATTGCTAATGAACAATCAAAGTTAAGTTTCTTCTACAAAACCCCACTTACTTACTATAGTTTTAGCCCCTTTCGGCAGATCAACTAAATTAAAGTAATATTGTATGACACAGAATCATCTCATTGTCTACTAAAGACTCTTCTTAGCTCATTTGTCATTCAAGTTTTCAAGTGTCAGTAAGGCTAGTTCTTGATTCCAACTATGAATCATTGAACATGTCTGTAGGACTAGATTATTTCATACATTTATCTTTGATGAACATATCCTCAAAGAACTTTGCAAGTCTAGATTCTTCTAACACAAATTAGATAGATCCAATATCTGTCCACAGAGCTACATTCTGCACTTTCTAAGCACACAAATATTTATTGTAGGTCTTACTTTAGGCCTTCTAGGGTCATGTACTCTAACAAAAGTATCACAACACACATTTTCTCTTTAACAAAACTGATTGTGTTTTCATACCATGATTACAAGGTGTATTCAATTTAGAGTGTAGTAACACATTAGAGATATGATTAACAATACAACATCACTCATAATTACACAAGATAAACAACAGTCAATAATATAGAATTCAACATTTCACTAAGTATTTGATTCTAACTTTTATCAATACCGTTTGACTGTTGTAAGTAGAGTGCACTAATGATTATGCCCAATGCAAACTTCTCTAAAGTTGTTAAAACATATTCACTACATATATCAGATCTGAACCCTTGATTTTTAGCATTTAACTATAATTTTAATTCATTAAGAATAACAAGTACTTCATTCTTCATATATATGATTGTGTGCTCCTAGAGACCATACTAAATGATTTTCTAGTGATTATAATCTGAGCACAACTTTCATATTTGTCATATTTTAATGGAGTGTCATTTAGTAGGGCTATGAGTTTTAACAAGAACAAACAATTTAATATATAGTTCATAGTGATTCTAAATTTCAAAACAACTTGGATGTTAAAGCTTTGACTCAATAGCTTTTAACTCCATTTCCCCACAGTTTTGATAATTAGATCACATTTCCTCACAAACAATTGAATATATACTTCTCAAATCTTAGCCAATTATGCTATGTTCAAGAACACAATTAGAACTATTATTATTAATTGTCTCATTTGTTAAACTCAACTTATACATACGATTGATAATATATGCACTTTATAAGAGTTAATATAAAATTACTCTATCACATTTTTCAAAAATTATTTGCTTTCTCTAATGGTTCTAACAATGTCCACTAGCTCAAACACATTGAGCAAAGAGTTCTTTCCTTTACTCGTTCTTCATCATCTTCATAACGCTAAATGGGATACTGACTAACATATTATAATTCAACTTTGCACACGCAGTACAATGAACGAGAGGGAACACAACGTAACTAGTAGAGTCATATTCTACATTAAGAGATACTCTCTCCTAAGTTACAGACATTTGTTATACATCTTATACAATTTTTATTTTATTTTAAATTTTAGAGAAGCAAATATGTAATCTCGCACAAACTGCAAATAATGGATTTTTCAAAATATCTATACACATAGTATGATAAAACACTTAACAACCCTAAACATGCTAGTTTTCAAGAGTGAGAATAACTATGATCTAAAACTCTCAATCATATGATCAAACGCACAAAACGTTAACACATTCATCACATAAAAATACTGAGAAAATTAAAGTAGATCCATACCGACACTTCAAGTTAGAAGTGTTTTTCCAAATTCGATGGAGAAGCCTGTAGTGCAGACTTATCATACCATGATGCAAATCCATCGTCTCCAACATACACAATTTGTAGGTAACATTAAAGTTCCTACATTCATCAAATTGTTAAAGATTAGCCAATTAAACAAATTATTAGCACAATCTAATTCTAGCAACAATTTAATTTGGAGATCCGATTTTTATAGTCAACATACAGTTTAACCTATCAAAATATATATTGTGTTTTAGCACATAGCCAAAACATCTGTTCAACTTGTATTTAATTAAATAAGTGATTAATACAGTCTTGAACTTATCCACTTAGCATCATAGTAATTCTATAATTCAAAACATAATTTTAGAACGAGTGTTTTGAACTTCCAGCACATAGCAAAATATTTAACAGAAATTTAATACGAGGAAAGTAAAGAACTTATCTTTCACTGTTTTTCCCCCTTCAATTGATTAGACTCATGTCTGTTGGGAACAAATCCAAACAACAAACCATTCTGCGCCAAAGAGACTCTGCATCAAACATATTATGTGTGTCTAAACAGATCTGATAATAAGATACTAAAATCCCCTTCACTGTCTTCTTCTTCAATTAGGGTTCACTGTAGATCTTCTTCAATTGAATTCCACAGAAAGATCTTGAAGAAGAGAAAGAAAGGAGTCGGAGTTGGCGCCTGAGTTCGTGACTGTCGTCGACAGCGAACGGAAGAGGTGGGGTTCGGCGCCTGAACGATCTCGCGACGCGATCGGCGATCGACGAAACGGCGAGCGGTCGTCTTCGCAGCAGATCGGCGAGCGACGAAACGGCGAGCGATCGGCTTCGCAGCAGATCGGCGAGCGACGAACGACAACCGATCAGCTTCGCGAGAGATGGCGTTAGGGTTCCGACGTCGACTTCAATATTTTCGATGAGATCTGACGGCTCCAGATGATTCCGACGAGATTCAACAACCGATGGTATTCCCCTTAATTAATCTCACAAAATTAATCCAGTATATCTCAAGATTGTTAAGTTCAGTAAGGAAATTAGCAATTGGGAATTAGGATTTTATCTCTAGATCTAAGTTGCTTGAGATATTCACCCTAGGTATCAAGATTGGAATACCTAGACTGCTATCACAAGCCAGTATTTATTCCTAAATACTGGTTTGGGTATCGGGTTATAAGCCCACAAACCCGCGTTCCAATATCCAATCAATTGTACGTTCATTACACGTGTTACACATATGCACGTGCTATATTTATATAGAGAGAATATACCAATATATCCAACAGTAACCATACCCTGAAGGACACATTCCCAGAGCTGTATGAGAGGTCTAGCCGACCGAATATGTCCGTTGCCGAGGGATGGAAAAGGGGATGTTGGAGACCGGCGTTCCGAGGAACACTCACCCCAGATCTAAGCTAGCAGTTGCTTGACATGCAAGCACACCTCACACGGGCAGGCGCAAGGTGCGCCCAAGGCCCAGATCATATGCGATGGGGGACTCAAGAGGAAGGGAGCCTTCTCGGTTAGATCTCTGTATCATCGGATCCACTATCGAGGATGCAGACATAGCTGGGCACAGGTGTTGTGGAAGGCGAAAACCTCCGTTAAAGTCAGAGTTTTCTTATGGCTTGTGCTCAATAATGCTATCCTCACTAGACAAAATCTTGCCAAAAGACAACCACAGGTGGCAACCAACTGTGGTTTCTGCGACGTGCATGTGGAAGATCTAAATCACCTCTTCATTCACTGCCCTAGAAGTAAGGCAACTTTAGTTGAGGTTCTCCGAGCCTTAGGAACATGCGACAACCCCTGCGAATATGAGGATTTGTGGATTGGTCCCAAATTTGCCTCAATTTGCCATGATATGAAGGATGAGTGGTACATCGCAATTGCGGCAACAACTTGGGTTTTATGGCGTGACAGAAATAATTTTTATTTTCGTGCTTCATGTAATAGTATTTCTGGTAACCTGACTCACATCATGCATCTCATCTCTTTTTGGGCTATAGCTGCGGCCTCGGGAGCTAGAGGAAGGATAGCCAGAGTTTTCCAGGTAGAGGAGTTTGATGATGAGGAGGTAGAGTTCGGGCCAACGCTGGACTGAGGAATTGGCTTCACCAGTCATGACAGAGTTCATGCCAGAGCTTATGCCAGTTTGTGTTCTGTACCAGTCTACTGTACTCTTTGGTTGCTTGATGTTTGAGTAGTTAGACCCATCCCCCAGGGTTTGTTGGGGGAGTATGTTTGTTCTCTTTCCTTTTTCTTCCTGTTATGTACTTTGGTTCTCTCCCGGTACGCCGGGGTTGTTTTATTAACCTCTTATTAATGAAACAGGGTGGCCTTATTCCACCTTTTAACTCAAAAAAAAAATTTATATAGCGAATTTTTATATATATGCCAATTTTTGAAACTATTTTCACTTATAGGACAATTGTTAAAGTATTTACGTTTGTGGACTTAACAGCTAAACTCGCTATTCCTAATGGCGAGTTTAGTTGTTTCATACTCGTTGTTGGGACACAGCGAGTTTAGTGCTATTTTTTTTAGAAACTCACATTCTCAATAGCTAGTTCAGTTCAAAATTTTCCAATGAAGACTCATTATTCTCAATGGCGAGAACTTTATAGTAGACTCGTTGTTGGGAATAACGAGTTTAGTTCAAATTTTTTAATGAAAATTTGTTATTCCCAACGGCGAGGGCATTTACACTAGACTCGCTGTTGGAAATGACGAGTTTAGTTCAAATAAAAATTATATAGAGTTTTTTTTGAAAATTTATTAAGTCCAACAGAATGTTTCACTCTCTGCGAAATTTTCTACATCCTCGCCGTTCCCAACAATGAGTCCAGTATAAATATTCTCGCCATTGGGAACGACGAATATTCTTTCAAAATTTTGAACTAAACTCGATGTTCCCAACAACGAGTCTAGTATAAATGTCTTCGCCATTGGGAACGACGAGTCTTCATTGAAAATTTGAACTGAACTCGCCGTTGGGAACAACGAGTTTCTCAAAAAATTAGTATTAAACTCACTGTGTCCCAACGGCGAGTATGAAACAACTAAACTCGCCGTTGGGAACGACGAGTTTTGTTGTTGATTCCACAAACGCAAACTACTTTGGTAACTGTCATCTTTCTGCAAATATTTTCGAAAAGTGTCTTATATAAGAAAAATCTTTTATATACTTATATTATGAAAAGTTTATTTTGTTACTACGGTTTGTGACAGTTAGCTAGTAATTGTGACAACTATTACAGCCCGTCACAACAGCTGTCGTCCACAAATGCTTTAGCAATGTTATTTGTACTTGACATAGTCACAAATTCGGGATTCAGGTGTAACACCCCTGCCCCAGGCTTAGACAATTTATATAATTTATCTGACAAATTATTATTTATAGTAGAGCTGCCCACCACAGGCTGCCTCTCAAAAGGTGGTTAACCGGATTGGTGACTCTTGATCATAGGCTATATTATTTATTATTTATTATTTCTTGTGTATTTCCCGACGTGGTACTATTACAACACATCTCTTTCTCTTTCCCCGTGAGAAGACAGCAGCAACGCATGTGGGCCCCTCGCCACGTCAGCGCCACAGAGACAGCGATGTTGCCTCCTCTCTCCTGACAGGCCCCACTTGCGTCAGCAGCCACGTCAGCATGGCTGACCGAAGTCAAAGTAGCACATTGCTGCTTCTCAACGTGTGTTGTAACCCCTGTTTTCATTTTGTGTATTTTTTAGTGTATTTTCATTTTTGGGTATTTTCTCTCCTTGTGTCTCTCTTGTATTTCTTTTGAACCGTATATTGGATTTTATTTTCAATATATATATATTCTTTTACTGTTTGGTCTCTTTTATTTGGATTCTTGATTCTTGTTCGTCTCTTGTTTCGTTCTATTTGGTCGAGTTGTTATTATCTTCTTTATTTTATTTGTTCATACCCTACATTATTTTTTTTCTATTATTCTGTTCATTTTTTCCCTATCTATATTTTTGCTTGAATCCCTACTACCCATTTCAAAAAAATAAAAATAAATCAAATCCTATTAATTCTGCACTAATATTCAATTACCCAGTTAACCAAAACTCCACCTATCACTACCCAAACCCGTTAGCCTCTTACCACATCCGACCCGCTACATCCCCTACCCTATTTCCGCCATCATCACCCTCTCAACCCTATTAAACCCCACTATATAATAAACGCATGCACTCTATTTTCCTCATCCCCTTTTTGCCGCTCTCCCTTACTCTCCCGTCTGCCTCCACAACTCCCGAACCCCTTGCTCCTTCGCCCTTCTCCGCTGCACCTTACTTCGGCCCCGACCCAATGCGCCAACCTCCCTTGCACCCTAGCCAGTACACCCATCCCCCACCGTCTCCCGTTCCCCTCTCTCTGTCTCTGTTCGGCAGCAGCAGCAGCAACAGCCAGCGACTTAACCAGCGCCGCCAACTGCTGCCGCTCTCCGTGGTCGTCGTATCGGTTTCTCGTTCTCCGTGCTCTCGCGTGTGTTGTCGTGGTTTGTTGCTTGAGTTCTTGTTCGTTGGTTCTTGGTTCACGTGTGTTTTCGTGCACTTGGATCTTTGGTTGACTATAGTTTGTTCATTGTGTTCGTTGTTGAGTTCGAGCTCCGTTCTTGGTTCGTGGGTTTTGTTTGTGGTTTTCGTTCGTGGTTCGTTGAGTTCGTTGGCCGGGAATCTGTTCCCGTTATTCTTATTCTTGATTTTCGTCGGTTTCCTCATCGGTTAAGGCAAGTAACTTGTACTCAATTTCTTTGTATGATACAAGTTATAAATACCGCTTGTAGTGTATTTGGGTTCTAGAGACAACTCGAGTGTGTTATGTAATGCCCCGGATCCCCGTTATCCGACATCCGTGACACAACCAGAATCTTTTCCTTCAAATCTCAACACAGTAAATAACACGAAAATTTAAACACTTTTATTGCCATCAGAGTTATCACTTCAATAATTAAAAATATTGATTTGTCATATCAAACTATAACGCCCTCCCTTTTTGGCTCCAAATTCAAACCTTTCAATTTCTATATCACTTTAAACATAAACTAAGATAGTTATATTTCAAAGAAAGTTTTGGCAGAGTTTCTCCTGAAATTTCTGCCCCGAAACACAAAAAACTTACAGAATTCTGCTCTAAATTCCGTAGCTCACATCACAGGCAATAATATCATGAGCGCCCAAGGACAAAATGAGCAGAATCACACAGGCAAAATATATATCATGCTTTGGAGGCCAAACTCATAATAGGATATCAATTATCAATTAAAAACCATAAATTTCTTTGAAAACGTAGTAAAGTTTTTAGAAAATAACTTATAAAACATACCACAGGGCCCGGTACTCCACAACGAGATGGGTACGGGTCAAAACATATCATGCCACTCCATACTATTTCTCACCATCATCATCCATGTACTTATACATTAAAAATACAATTTAAAACATAAATTTCACTATTCACATAATTAATCCTTAAACAACAAATTGTAAAATGAAGCTCCACTCCACAGAAACATGAATCTACACCTCACCTCTGCACTGCTGAGGACTTGTAACAGTAGGAGATCTAGGGTAGTCCAGGGACTCCCTAACACCCCCCCTCCCAAACATTAAGGGATTAGTCATTTCTGGTGTGAGTATAATCTACTAATTAAGCAAATAAATTAAACTTTATAAGTAAAAACAGTACGAACTTACGAATACCAAGATAATCAAATCTTACCTGAAATCTGAACATGTAAACATCATAAATGAAATTTCACATCAAATACTCTCTAAGTCATTTCCTGTATACATATCCATACCCGCTCACAACATACTTATCTTTAGTTTGAAAATCATTCCTAAATTAGTCGCTTAAGGCCCATCACTTTACGCCTTATGCAAATATTCCTATAGCTTTATTTTTCTATAAAGCTTTACATTCACAAATAACTCTACTTTCACATAAACTGCACCTTTTTTACCATTCATTTGCATTTACAGACTCACGACTTATATTCTTTATCAATCACATATCACATAACAACGCATTCATTCATTTCTTACAACATATATCATCATGTCTCGCAATACATCACTTTCACACTCATTATACACTTTAACTATCGCACTCACTATTCATCTTGAATGGAAAATAAACGTGTCCTGATTTCCTAGTGATCGTGTGTGGCATGACTTGAAGTCTAATACAAAACACAGAATAGAGAACAGATGCACTTAATTTAATGTAAGCAAGACTCTGGACACACATGCATCCCATACTACATGTGCCCCAGACCAAGCCGTTTCTCCAGTTCAGGGATTTGAACCCTCGCTATGCAATGCATTATAATTTGGTATGCATTATAATTTGGTCTACTTCCTGTTCCTGATAGTATGACATGGTTAAGGAGGTTTGAATAAAAGACATAACTCGGGGCGCTACCCCGTTGTCATCCATAATTGTCACATTGAGCCCTCCTCGAAAGCTGTGACGAACTTAAAGATATACCGCAGCATACCTATGGTGTCGTATTTCACAGGACCGCAGCCCATACGACCCGTTCGTGTCCACCAGCATATGCCCGGACCCATTCAACAGTCATGACGAACTTAAAGATATACCATAGTATACCTATGGCGCTGTATTTTATAGGACCGCAGCCCATACGACCCGTTCGTGTCCACCAGCATGTGCCCGGGTCCCATTCAACAGTCGTGACTAACTTAAAGATATACCGCAGCATACCTATGACACCATATTTTACATGACCGCAGCCCATACGACCCATTCATGTCCACCAGCATGTGCCCAGATCCCATCCCGTCCTTATCACGGTATCTCAGGAATCAACAGTGCAAGATACGCACCGCAGCACGTATCCCTAATGACAGGAAGAGACAACCCCATAGTATCACCACTTAGTGCTAACTCTCAGAACGAGTTGGATTATAGGGAATCACTCCTAACACCAATTCGGTCTTCAAGCAAAACAATAAAAGAAAATTTAATCAATGCAGTATATTGAAAATATGTTGTTATTCAAATCACACTCGGGTCGATCAACAAAGTCAAGCCTGACTGGTCTGTCAAAGTAACAACCATCACCGAATCACATCCACTGATTTTCAATACCTTCACAGGTCATCGACCAAATAATCCCGGCCCGTGACCCTCAGCGAGTGGTCCAATGGCGCCCCAAGGATGCAATACAATTCAAATGGAGGTAAGCACACACATAACCATCACTTCTTGACCATTGATAGACTCAGGCATCGAGACACCAAACACAAACCGACCAGAGTTATATCTCAACTCTCTCATGTCCACCATGAGTACTAAGCACATGAACTTATCTAAGTTCCAAATAAAATGCTAAAACATCATTAAAACTTGATAGCTCATGATCACCACACTGCGGTATGCAGATGGTTCCTCATCAATTGTCCGATGAAACAGTTCAAGAAATAGCAGTAGCTGTAACCCAAGCTATGCTCATCGGAAACCAACACTCTCAGAATTTCTAGAAGGGTAGGGAGATCCACTGCAATCTCCCAGTGGACGACTCCTTCACATTTTTATAGAACTCTAGTCCCCGAGTCAACTTAAACTTGAAGTTTAGTCTAAACAGCAGGTTGCTAACTTGCAGCGTCCATAACTTTCAACACGCAATACATAATTACTTGATACTATAAAACCTCATATACTCTCAATAGTATATTCTTCTTGCACTCGCTGCACCTTTCCAATATCATAAAAGTTTGCTCACCCATTGGAAATTCTCAATTCCGGGTCCTATGAGAAGGTGGGAGTGTCTACTTCAACTTCCCAGTTGAAGACCTTTTTCAGATTCTATCATTTGAGTTCTCAAAAACACTAAGCTCCATCAGGGGTACAACAGGGAGAAACGGGTTTACTTAGCCAATAATACCTTAACTAAGACTGGATCCATTCAATCTTTGGAAAATCATAATTCTCAACCTATAAATTGGAATTACAAAATTCCAATTGGGTTAGAAAGCTTTGACTCCCTACTACGATTCTCTAGTTGGTCAATCTCCCAAATTCTTAACAATAGTTCCCAATTTCTCATCTTCACCAACTAGTCAACTTATAATAGGCTGAACATAGCCCACTTTGAAATTCAATTATAAATCAACCTTGAGTCCAATGCTCATGAAATTTGAGATTCTCAATCTACACATATACCATTTCATTGTGTCCAAAATTTGCATTCAGATTCATCTCACACAATGAGCTATGACTCTTCAAACATAACACACAATTTCAGCCACTCTTTCAATAGGATTTTTGCCACTGTATACGGTTTATTGTTGGAACCTCATCAAACGATCCTTTAAAAATTCTAAAACTTGAGAATCATCAAATAAACTCATACCAAAAGCTACTCTCAATGGTTCATAGCAAGATCATACATACACAACTGGTTATGACCCTTTTGAACTTTAGTCCAAAAGCAATCAGCTTTAGCTTTGCTCTTTCAGACCTGCTGCACTCCACAATTTTTTTGAGGTATCAAATGACCTTGAAAAATTATGAAGTTTTAGACTATAGTTGTGGAAACAAACAAGAGTGTCCACAAGGATTTTTAGCTCAAAATACCCAAGCTAAACTGAGATACGAAATCGGAAATACACAACAATTCGTAATTTAAAATTTTCATAACACACCATGTACATAAAAATAAAAGAGATCATACTCACATAGTATCCCGCGAAGACTCGAAGCTCCAGCACGCTATCCCTGTATCCAAAATTGCTAACATATCCTATTATCAAATCTGAAGTCAATTTAAAGCTTAAAGCATGCAAACCAGTCACACATGGTAATAACACAAATCCTAACATCCCACAGGCGTTTAATTAAATGCATAGGATGCACACGTGCGAAGCACGGGATATTCAAAATCCTACGGGATTTTTATTCCCCAAACAATAACTAAAAATCAACCACAAAATAACCTAATATCTCAACAAAAATTCTATCACTATAAAAGAGACAAGTTCTCATATATATACCATCCCCTTTATAAACCCAAAACCCTAATTTATTAGAACCTTACAAATTCTCTAATAACTTGCTAATTTCTCGCCTCTACTACTCCTAACATCTCCAAATCTCCCTACCATAATATTTCTACTCAAAAAAAATTAACAACACATAATTTCATACAAACAAAATAACTAGGGTATACCTTTCCGAAGCCCTCTCCAAAAACCGATGCTACCACAAGCTAGAGCACACTCCAACTAGTCATCCGCCCAAATTAATTTGAAAACGACAAATGAATGGGATGGATTTAGGCAGGGGAAGTGATCGGCTGAATGGGTCGAGGCGGGGGGGGGGGGGTTCCTTTCTGTTTGGGAAATGAACGGGAGAAAGAAAAAAGGAGGAAGGAAGGAAATGGGGGTGGGGTTTTGTAAAAGGAATAAATAAATAAATAAATAGATAATTAATATAAGGGAATATTACCTATAAGCCCCCAAATCTCGAATATATTCCAAATAAAACCCAACTCTTTTCTTTAATAATACCAACAATGCAAAATACATTAAAACTACCTCGTAATAATCCTTCAAAATTATAAACTAAAGTAGACAATATATATGATATTTCTCAATTAAAATCAATTGTTATTAGAAAATACATAATCGCGTGCAATTCTCAATTGCGCACAGATTACGGTGCAAAATAGCCATACGCTATTTTGCGGGGTATTACAAGCTATCTTTGATGAGTATTGTCTCTATAGTGCTATTTGACCATTGTTGCCTCACGACACAATTTTGACATGAAACAACTTAGGTTTGACCATTTCTTAATGTGATGTGTATGTGAAAGAATTATGAGAACTCGTGTGCTTGTGAGATCCATGTGATATACTCATTGTGGACATGCCATATACCCTATTTCATGTTTTTTAGACACTTGGTAGACTCTATACCATGCTTGATTGTGATTGGAACAAGTTTCGTGTGATTCATGTTGGTTTTGTTCCTAAAGAAAATTATGTATTTTGCCGATAATCTGTCTTGATCAGTAATTTAGACCATATTAAGGCCAGTATCTTAACTTTAGTATTAAACATAATTTTTAGAGAAAATCTGTCTTCTTTCCAACCCCTCTGACCTTGATTGATTTCGTTTTCATGTGTGTGAGATATGGTGGTTTTACTACACAGGTGTATTTCATTTTCAGATTTCGTTTCTTGATGATTTCGATGACCAAACTATTTTGATACCAGTGTTAAACATATTATTTTGATCTGAAGTTTTGGTCAGTTTTTCTATATCTAATTAGGGATTACCCAGAATTTTGGTGAATTTTATTGATGAGTTTTATATGCCGTTTCATGCTTGTTTATAAAAACTATACTTGCTAGATTTTGCTCGCTGTTCTGTAAAGATTTGTATTTTCACCCTAATTCCTGTTCCTGTACGAAAAATATTTATGAAATATTAAAGTTAGATTACTTTTTTTATTTTCTTCTCCCTTTGGAGGAGTTGGATTTCGTTTCACAATTTGCTAGATATCGCAGTTTTTGTACAACAGTGTTGGGAATTCTAGATTTGCCAAACTATCGTTTCTTGATATTTTCTGATTTTTGTTGGCTAAACTAATTTTACTGGAAAATATAAAACTTTATATTCTGATACTGGACATATAGAGGAATACCCCAGATTTTTCCTGGATTTATTTGAGGTGTTTTGATGCTGTTTTCCTGACTGTGAATTCGATTTCCTGATTTCTGGCTGAACCTATTTTCTGGATTCAAATCAGTTTTGAGTTATGTTTTTGTGAATTACTATATGACTTATTTAAATTCCCTGAATTTGGTTGGAGGTCTATTTTCTAAAGCTTTCGACGGATTCAGGTTTGCATGTTTGTAACATCAGGAATACTGCTTTACTACAGTCTTGTCTTGCTGTCATGAACTAGATGTTTGGTTATTTTATGCTTTTATGAGTTATCTTGCACTCTTACATATTTATCTTGTAACTTGAACTTATTACATGATCATGCCATGTTATTCTTGATATGTTTTGCACACATACATGCTTGTTTGACATTAATAATAAATAACCAAGCCGGGGTTTAAGGGAATGATCTAATAGTGGATAATTCAGAAATGTGTACTCGAAAGGGGATCCACTAATCCTACGTGATGACTTGAGACATGATACTTGACACGTGATTACTTGACACTTGCACGCAAGACACGTTACTTGCTACTTGCACGATTTGACACGTGATTATATGATACATGATACATGATACTTGGAGCTCAATACTTGATACTTGTCCCTGATTACACTGCCCTCTATGGTCCACTATGAAATTTAAAGCGAAACTGTTTGTTGTAGCAACCATGTAGTAAAAATCAGGATGCATGAAATGCTACCTAGATAGTAATCACTACAAGACTTGATACATGATACTTGAATATGATACTTGAACATGAAACATGCTTGCTTGATACTTGACTACATGATACATGAGACTTGATACATGACACATGCTACATGTTTACATGATACTCGACACTTCTTGTTTGTTTACAAGATACTTGCTTACTTGACACTTGTTACATGCTACTTGTATTTGTTTACCTTACCATGCTAGTTGTTATATTTGATATCATGCATATTCCATGTTATTAGTTAGTTTTTCCATGTACTTGTATCCTGCATTAAAAGCGGCTCGTAACTTGTAATTGACAGGTACTTGTTTTCTCTTTTCCTCTTTTCTGCAATTGTTAAATTGCAGATTTTGGAGAACATGTTCCAGATGGTATTGGTGAGATGAAGTATTAATGCTGGATCTTGTTATTGTTATTTCTTGTAGTTGCTTGAACAATATTGTATTTTGATACTTGGATCTATTCTTGTATTTGGACAAAGTGACAAAGGATTTTGACTTATTTAGATCATGATTATTTGAGATTAATACATTTTGGTTTCAAGTATTCTTGTTAGTATTTTGGTTCATATGTGCATATTGGTTGATACTTTTGCTTCCGACTCAGATTATTCTTGTAAATATTGCAAAGATCCTTAAACAACTTATGGATGATGAAAATCATTCGCTGGGCTTAGTCACGTATTCGTATTCCATATTCTTTTTGGAAAGCGGGGCGTGACAAGATTTTTAGTGGTATCAAAACCCAGGTTTGGCTAACCCATGTTTCCCTAGCTATCTACTAAACCAAATACCCCAATTGTTTTACCCATTTCCCCTGTTTGCATTTTTAACCATTACCCACTTCAAAAAAAAATTAAAAAATTTATCAGGCGATGCGGAATCAGCAGCGGATCAGATATCGGCGACGACCTCTTGATTGAAGTTCGACATTGGATTTTGATTTGCTTTAAGAATTTCAAATTTTCAAAATTATAAATTTTATTTTTGTAAAAAAATTTCATTTCAAAATTTTTGTTTTTTAAAATTTTTTATTTTTTAAAATTTTTAAAAGTTTTATATATTTTTTAAATATTTTTAATTTTTTAGAAAAAGTTTTAATAAGTTTTTGATATTTCTGTTTTTTGTTTTTTTTTTGTTTTTTTAATTGTTTTTTAAATTTTTGATTTTTTTTAGTTTTTGATTTTTTTTATAAAAAAATTTAAAATTTTATTTCTAAATTTTTTTGAATAGGAGAGAGAGAGAGAGATAATTAAATAAATAAAGAAGTTGTTTTGGGTGGGAAAATTTGAATTTGAGTTTTGAATGGAAACTTTTGGGAGGGGAAAATATGTTTGTGAGGTTAGATTTGAACCTTTAATTTTGGAGGGATTGAAGGAGAGTAACTTAATAGTTTTCTTTGTGTTTTATTATATAAATATATCTATATAATAAAACACAAAGAAAGCTATCAAGTGGCTCTCCTTCAATCCTCCAAAAATCAAAGACCCAGATCTAACCTCACAAAACATATTTTCCCCCGCAAAAGTTTTCCCCAAAACTCAAATTCAAATTCCCCACCCAAAACAACTCCTATACTTATTTAATTATTTTTTTTCTCTCTCTCTCCCTCCCCCTTCTATTCAAAAAATTAAGATTTTTTTTTAATTTTTTTATAAAAAATTAAAATTTAAAAACTAAAAAAAAATTTAAAAACTTTAAAAATAATTCAAAAAAAAAGGTTTAAAAAAATCATATAATATTTTTTGCTTGACACCCAAAAGTTTCTCATATAATATGTTTGCTATTTCAATTAATTTGCTAGATCTCCAGAACTATTTTATATGATCGAACAAGGTGCATCATTCCCAAGACGTGCCGTAGGCACGTGTCAACGGGAAAACCTAGTATCTATATAATAAATTACAAAGAAAGCTATCAACTGGCTCTCATTCAATCTCCCATAAAACCAGTGGCCTAGATTGATTCTCACAAAACATATTTACCACCCAAAAATTTCAAACCCCAAAATTAATTTTTTTCCCCCAAAACTAAAAAAACTCATTACTTTATTACTGTCTTTCTATTCTCTCTTCACTTTTTCATGTTTCTCTCTTTTTCTCTCTCCCATTCTTTCTTAACTTACTTAGAAATTTAGATTTTAAGATTTCAAGTTTGTAAATTTTCAGAATTTTTATATATTTTTTTTCACATGTTATATTGAAAATAGCAAATATCTCTTCAACAAGTTAAATTTCATCATTTTCCACTCTTAAAATTCTAAAAAGTTGGATTTTACACCCTCATTTATAATTATTTTTCAACATATACATATAGAAATATGGACTTTTATTAACAACTAATTATTGTCATAGTATTTTGTTAGAAAATGAGTGTTTTAGACACCATTTACGAACCGATTTTTGAGCAATTTTTTGAGTAAGATCCTCAATGAATTATTGAGAGATCTTGATTGATTTGTGTTCTCCTTCGTGAGTAGATCAAAATCATATATTGGTTTGCTAAAATCGGTTAAGGGGTGAATGAAAAATTGTCTCTCAAAGTGAGACGTTTTCATTCTTGAAAATGGGTTAAGGGAACATATTCCCACATCGGAAATAACAAAGGAAATAGAAGAGGATATATAGTAATCTCCTTCTAAGCATTGTAAGATGGCTAGAAGAGAGGCTCTCTCTCGCGTGCGCAGGGGGGTGCAAATCACGGACCGGATTACATGCGACTTGTGTGCGCCCGCACGACCTGCAGACACGAATGCCGAACCGAAAGACCCCACCCCGTGCAGAGCCACCTTTTGCTACAGTTTTCCTTTTGTAACGGCTGAAAGTGCTGTATTTAACATTTTATCTGCCGTTACACTGAAGGCAGTAAATGATGTCTGCCGTTACAGTGTCGGCATTCAATTCGTTGTCTGCCGTTACACTGAAGGCAGTAAATGATGTCTGCCGTTACAGTGTCGACATTCAATTCGCTGTCTGCCATTACAGTGAAGGCATTAACAGCCTTGTCTGCCGTTACAGTGAAGGCATTAACAGCCTTGTCTGCCGTTACTGATTTAACCCAGGCTCTATAAATAGAGGCTTCCCCTCTACCTTCTTCCCTGCACAAAAACAGATCTTCTTCTCTCCTTCACTGAGTCTTCTTCTGTACTGTTCGTCGGTAATACTTTTGTTGGTAAGTCGGTGATAGGTTCTGTAGCGCCCCGAATTTCTAATATAACAACTTAGAAAATACGTGGCACAATCCCAGCATCAACTTCAATGTAACGGTACACATAGCCCAAAAACACAAATAATTTTATTCCAAACTTTTGTTACAATAATCATTTTTCAAAACACAGCGGAAATACAAATACCTTGAATTACAACTTTTCTTTTACAACACAAATTTTACTAAAATTTTACACAAGCTCTATTACATCAGTTTTAATTTCCAACTATCTCAAGCATCCAACCTCCAAACTCTAAGCAATTAGCTGTAACACATGAGGCTAGAGATGATCCCTAACCCCCAAACTAAAGGGGTCAGCCATAAATGGTGTGAGTGACATAAAATCAAACAATATAATTTAATCGTAAAACATAAAGTCATCAACAACATATATTAACCACAATGATAAATGAATAAGGAATAACAAAGATGTAAAACATGAAAACATCATAGAATGAAAACAACAAGTGCATCTAGTCTAAGTGTCAAGTGTATGAAAACTGGAAAACACATGCATAAAACCAAGTCAAGAAAATACAAGTTCTATATACGTACTCTCTAATGCAAACTTGTCGAAGTCTATGCATCCCATCCTACATAGGTTCGGTGCAAGCCCTTAACGTCTTCACTTCATAGGGTTCAATCCCCCGTTATGCAACTAATCTTATCACGATGACTACTACGAGATAAAGATAAACTGTGAGAATTAGCCCATGCCTGATAATTCCGGAGATGGATCCCACATCTCAGGTATTTTACCTGGATAATTCCGGAGATCATCCCACATCTAGACATAGACACATCATCACATGAATATCCCATGTGCGTCGCCTCGACTTTGATAATTCTGGAGATCAATCCCACATCGCAAGCAACCCACTTGGATAATTCCGGAGATGGATCCCACATCCTAGGTATTTTACCTTGATAATTCCGGAGATGTAACCCCTGTTTTTCACTTTTGGTATTTTGAGGGTATTTTTCATTTTTGTGAATTATTATTTTCCATTGTATTTTTCGGATCAATAAATTTAATTATTTTTATTCTATAATATTTTTCTGGCAGTTTCGACCTCCTTTTGTTGATTTTGCGCCGTTTGGCCGTTTTTCAACATTTTGAGCTCTTTTTCTCAATACCTTGATCCCGTTCATGTATAAATGTTATTTTAGGGTCATGGTGGACTTTTAGGAGAGTTTTGACCAATTTGAGATTTTTGGTCCTTAAGGAGATTTTTAGGAGCTATAGGATTCCTTATATTTTGTATCCTCATTTGAAATCTACCCAATATCCATTACCCAATTGTATACCTATTGTTTCCTATTGATATCCACTACCCATTAACCCACATTTGATCTCCTATATATACCCCCTCATCTAATTAATCACAAACCCTAATCTTTTTCCCTTCTTTAAACAAACCGGCCTCCTCCCCCCCTCCTTCTCAATCCTTCTCGACCTGCACTTCTACCCAGGCCGACCACTTCCTTGCTGTCCCCTTGCCTAGCCGACCACCATAGTCATCCCCATCCACCATATTTTACAACTCCGCCTCCAAAAATTCGTCTCTCCTCTCCTTTGGTGGCCGGCATCTCAAAACAGCACCCACCTTCCAAAACAGCCCCTCCTTCATCTCTTCGCTGATTTGGTGAAGAGGGTATCGTCTGTTTGAGTTCGTGCTTCAAGAAGACGATCGTAGGCAAGATTCGGTTCGTGGGTTCGCTTGGAATCACGCGTGGAAGGACTTTTGCACGTGAGTTTTCATTGCTAGGCTTCGTAGCGCCGTGTTCATCATCAACAAGGTAAGTAACTTGTACTTAAATTTCTTAGGTTGATACAAGTAGAAAGTTCACACATAGGATAGGTTGAGACTAGAGACGGACAAATATCATGTTTTTAATTGTGGGTTTCGTCTCTATTGTTCAAAACAGGCCATAGACGGCTTAGGACATGGAGTTTGATAGGTTTGTGCCTTAGGTTTCACCCAAACGCGATTGTTATCGCATATGTGACATATTGTATACCCGATGTATGTTTGAACACCCATATGAGAAATACTAGATTTTGACATGTTAGATATCCTCCATTATGACATTTGGATAGTGGATAGACAGCGTTTTGAATTTGGAAGAGTTTTGATGATTTTTGAGGAAGTTATGACGTTTTGAAGTTTGGTTGAGAAATCTGGAAATTTGGATTGAACTGGATTGATTGCTGTTTTCACCTGGATTAGAGTCCGAATCTCAACATGGCTATTTCTGAGTAATTTGTAGAGAATTGAATCTAATTTCTAATCCCACTGATTTAACCCTGTCTGGAGTTTGTATGAATTAGTTACGATTATTTTAGTAACTGTATGCCGGTAGTTCCCAGATTCATTTCGGGGTAGATTTTATCACCAATTTATTTTCAAGATCCAAGTTAGACATAATTTCATGCCACAATATTTTGTCCAGTGTTTCACCATGATGTTAGGTAGTTCTCTGATTTTTGTGATAATTAAAAGATGAGTTGTGAGTGATGCCTTACATCCTTTTCTATAGATCGCTTTTGCTGTAAACTGTGTGTGATTGTATGTTGAATGCCGTGTTCACCTTATTTCTAATTACTGTATGAATATTTTATGTGGGATATGAAAGTTGGGTAATTGTGTTTACTTTCATCCCGTTTTGGCGGAAGTGGATTTTGATGAGCTGTGTGCAAGATATGCATGGTTTTGTACAGCGGTGTTGAAGAATTCCAGATCCATCAAACCTGTGTTATGTGTTATTTTCTATTTTTGAAAACAAATCTATACTTTCTGGAAAAATATGAAAATTTATATTTTGAGACTATACATATAGGGGATTACCCCAGATTTTTCGTGGATTTAATTAATGACTTTGTATGCTATTTTCACGTGGTTTAAGTTATTCCCCTGTTTTCTGACTGTACATGAAAACTGTGTTGAATTGTGTTTCGAGTCGTGATGTTGTGAACTAGTATATGGATTTATTATACCCGTTAGAAGCGTGTGGAAGTCTAGTTTCCAGATCCTTTGACGGATTATGATTTTCATGCCTGTAGATCTTTGGATCACTGATTTTGTACAGACTGGTCTTGCTGTCCTGTTTATAAACCTATACCATTTTGCTCGTATTTGTGAATGTTTGGTACCTATACTTGCTGATCTAATTCCCTGAGATTAAACCTGATTATAACCTGGTTAGTTTGACACTATTTAGTACACTCTCATGCCTGTTGATGATCTTAATGATAAAAGTAACTAAGCCGGAGTTTAGGGGAAAGATCTAATAGTGGATAATTCGGAAACGTGTACTCGGAAGGGGGCCCGTATTTCCCATTTTGCTGCATGGACCTGTTGGTTCATGTACCTATTACCTGTTGCTGCACGTACCTTTTGGTCGTGTACCTGTTGCTGCATGGACCTTTGGTTCATGTACCTGCTACCTGTTGCTGCACGTACCTGTTGGTCATGTATCTGTTGCTTCATGAACCTGTTGCTGCATGAATCGGATGATTCGTGTACTTGTTATGATTCATGAACCTGTTTTCCTGTACCTGAGTATAGCGCTCTATGGTCCACTATGAAATCTAAAGCGAAACTGCATTGACTGTAACAACCATGTGATAAAAGTATGGCACATAAAGTGTTACCTAGATAGTAATAATAATACAAGATATTAATATATGATTACCTGTTACCTGCATACATATGACCTGGTTATCCTGATATTCCTGATTATCCTGATTATCCTGATACCTGTTTACCTGTTACATGATTACCTGATATTCCTGTTACCTGTTTTCCTGATCATGATACATATTTACCTGATTACCTGAATACCTGATACTTATACATGCTACCTGTTTACCTGTTGACACTTGACATATGTTTACCTTTACCTGTTAGTATATCCTGTGATTAGATAGTTTCCATGTGCTTGTATCCTATTCTATTTGTGACCCGGACTTGCCATTGACGGGTACTGTGTTTTCTGCTTTTCTTTTTTCCTGCATTTGATGATTGCAGATTACGGTGGACAGATTCAAGAAGGTACTGGTGGTTCGCAGTATTAGTTGCTGATTATTATTTCTGTTTCCTGTTAGAACTTTATTCTGTATTCGTGAACTTGATTATTCCTGTATTTGAGACTTGAGTATTATTTGTATTTGGGCGATGTGACCCAGAATATTTGTTCCAGACTCTGTTTTTATTTGAGAACAAGATATTTGGTTTCAATTAATTCCTGTTGGTAACAATTATCTCAATGATGCATGTTGGTTCCACTCTTTGCTTCCGACTGTGATATCTACATTGACTCTGATATACTGCCTGTGATTTATGTTGTAAAGAATTCCTGAACAGCTTAAGGATGATTATATTCATTCGCTGGGCTTTTGTTACGTGCTCGTATTCCGTATTTTCGGAAAGCGGGGCGTGACAGGAGATCATCCCACATCTCAAGGAAGTTACTTGGATAATTCCGGAGATTAAATCCCACATCTAAAGCCATACTGAGGTTCGTAACCCATGTTCTCGTTCATCATATCACCGCTAGTGCCTGTCCTTATTATTTGGGTTATTTAATTCCTTAACGAATCTCCTAAAGTTGGTGTACCATACCGGCCTAAATTCAAAATTGACTAAATGAAATGCCTCACGGGCCACAACGAAATAACTCAATACCGGTATACTAGGGTCACTCACCTCTAGAGACTCAACTCAAATGTCTCAACCAAAGTTCCACTAAACAAAGTGGCTCAACTGAATATCTTAAAATCAAATGCTTATCTGAAGACAAAATTTAGGCCAAAATATCTGAAGACTAATCGTTCAAAAGAACACTCAAATTTATGAAAACTCATCAGTACTAGTCGACTTATTACTGTAGTAGGTCGACTGTCCAGAGGGAATATGTCCATGATTTTGAGAAAATTAGTTAAGTAATATAAGTTGACTTATAAGAGTCATAAGATGACTTACCAACAATATAAGATGACTTATAAAAACATAAGTTAACTTACCAACAATATAAGATGACTTATAAAAAACATAAGTCGACTTAAAGGAGACATAAGTCGACTTATAAGAACATAAGTCGACTTATAAAAACATAAGTCGACTTACCAGAGAGAAATTCCAAAAATCTTTAAGAAAATATTCTAAGTGTTATAAGTCGACTTGCAAAGTCATAAGTCGACTTAAAATACAATATAAGTCGACTTAAAAGGTCATAAGTCGACTTACCAGAGAAAATCTAAGATAACTTTGAAAAATAAATTCTAAGTGTACCAGTCGACTGAAAAGGGTCTAAGTCGACTGTCCAGAATGGATTTTCAAGAAAAACTAAAGATACAGCAGCAGGCTCGTACCAGTCGACTGTGCGGTAGGCCAGTCGACTGTCGGCCTATATATTTCAAAACTAGGTCTGATTAAAATATTCAAACCTGAGATTTTCTATCGATTCATTGTTCAAGAAAAATAGTTCGTTTACAGGCCAAATGATCTTCAATAAGGATATATTACTCAAAGCCTCAAGTATGTCAAAACCCAAGTTCTCATGTTCTAGATCACTAATTTCTTTCATTAGGATTTTGCAAGATCTAAATTTCTTTCACAAATCTAAATCAAAAGTCTGATCTACCATATGTATAAGATCCAGGTGTTACTCATCCGATCAAAATCATACTCAAATCTTAATAATACGGTGTTATGAACAAGATCTACTAATCATTCTTAGATTTCTCAACATGGTATAAACAACAATCATTTATTCATATGAATTATACCACAATACAAGATCTATATTATTCACAACATCAAATCTAACATCATTACCACTCGCATACATAGATCAACAACAAGATAAATTTATGTCATTCACAGCCAACAATCTCACAAAGTCATTCACAAAATCAAAACAAAACAACCAAGTCACTCACCTTTTAAATTGAGGAGAAAAGTTCTTCCTTTTTGCTAGATCCAAAATCGTCTCTCTCCACCAAAATAAGCTCTCAAAATTCTGTATTATTAGTAAATGACGGCTGGAGAAAAATTATTTAAACAATCTGGAAATAGGTTTTAGGGTTTCACCCATTTTTGCAAAATAATCCTTTTTCCAAAATACAATTTACATATATAGGTCATTCTTTGGAAATTCCATCAAAACTCATTTAAATTTGGATTTAAAAGAAAATATCAACTCTAAATTTCAATCAATACTGTTCAAAACGTCCAGAATGTACATTTTGCACTTTAACCCCTAAAAATGTCAATTTTGCAAAAAGGTCCTTCCTTTCTCAAAAATTGCAAATAGTTCCAATTAATTTCAGAAAAATCTGGAAAAATACTAAATAAATCTTAAATATTAAATAATGATTTTTCATGAAGAAAACTAAATTTTTAAACTCCTCATAAAAGTATTTGCATGTGTTTTGCACGTGTACAAAAGATAAGATTTATTAATCCTTTAGAAAATATTTATTAAATCCTCAAAATTCATTTAAATTCATTTTCAAATATTTAAAATAATATTTGAAAATACGGGGTTCTACAGGTTCAAGCGCTTATACTCAGTTGGGGAGTGGTACGTGGTGCCTACGGGATCGCTCCAAGTCGTTGCATCCTGGGAGACAGACGCCTCCGTTCATTCCAGCAACCGGAAAGAGGCGAAATCTGTTTTAAGGACACTGTATGATACACAGGCCTCGACTTCTCAAAATTGTAATCTGAAATTACTTATTGTAAGTTGTTTATTTTATTTTCCTTTTCTTTTCTTTCGGATTACCCTCTTCTGTTCCCTTCTCGGTTTTTCCGTGCCTCTCTATCTTTTCTTTGTCAAAAGGAATTTTGTAAAGACTATTTGTAACATATTTAAACTTGAACAACATAATTGTTGTTTTACTGTTTACAGAACTTTTTGTGTGTTATTTTGTTACGACGACGTGCCGTAGGTACGTATCCACCGGCAAATCTAGTATATATATACTTTAAACAACTGTTAATTTATCATCTAAATACCCATTTATTTATTTCTCTTAAAACACAAAAGCTGTCTCTTTTTTTTCCTTCTCCCTTATTAACTTGTACCTTCTCAAACTTCAATCATTCCCTAGGTAATATTTTTCGTTTTCGCATGTGCATGCAACACGAGTTCTACTAGAACCTCCGTAATTCCTTATCCTCTTCAAAGCTTTCATAACATTATAAATACAAACCAAAATCTTTGAATGGATAACAAAGTCAAAATTCATGTCATAGTTTCATAATTGAGGAATGTAATTCAATTGCCGGGACTTGTTCTTGGTCCACAAAAGTTTGGCTGCCTCAAATATTTATATTGCAAAAAATAAAAAAATAAAACAAGTCAAAAGGAACTACTCTATCTTTCCATGTAAGGTCTTCAATTATAGCTAGGGTTTTAATATTTAGGGCACAAGGTGACAAAGGGATCATGTTCGTATGCTTGACTTGTAACATTTTTCGAGTACTATGTCGGAATGAGATTCAGTGTTGTTTTCTAAAAACCTGAAAAAAATAGCAGTCAATTTAGAAAAAATCTTTACCATCGTTTGCTAAAAATTCAAATATTAGAGTAGGAGTGAACAATGTTTCACTAAACTTAGAAATCCGTTTGAAGAAATGCTAAAAGTTGAAGACAGATGATCTCTCATCCGTTTGAGGAAAAAAAAAACGGATGAACATCCTCCGTCTCTTCCTTTTTTTTTAAAGCAGACGGATGATCTTAATCCGATTTCCTCCCTTATTTTTTAAAAAAGTAATTGCGAAAATGCTATCCAAAATATTACCAAATTGCCATTAAAAAAAAAACCAGAATGACAGCAGACCTTCATCCGTTTGAGTATTTCTTCCAATTTGCTTCATTCTATTATTGACGGAAATGCCATCGGAAAATTACAAAAATGTCATTTTTTTTTTATGGATGGAAGAAGAAGCTGTGTCTGGTTTTATTTATATTTTTACTTTGACAAATTTAGCATCAACGATAGCAGACGTGTCATCTTATTGCTATTTTCCAATTACTAAATATGGATTTTTTTTTAAAATGATAGTAGATGCTCTAAGAGGTGACAAAGGGATGTTCCTATGCTTGACTGGTAACATTTTTTTACTACTATGTCCGTGATTTGATTTGATTATTGATTATGATGATGCAAATAAAGGTTTGAGTCACTTTCGTGGCCTTTTTCCCAAGTCAATTGGTTGTGTATGGGAATGATAATTTGTATTTATTTTGTCATTCTTGTGTCATGCTCTTGTCATTGTTAATAATTTAGAATTTTTTGCTTTATGAAATTGTTATTTATATTCTAACAGAGTCTCTTAAGGTAAAAGTTATTTTAGTAGACCAATACTTTTTTTTTTTGATGAACCGGATAGTGTCTAATGACTCCAGCCGAACAAAACAATATCATTAAACGATAAAAAATTACAATAGGAGTTTTACAAGCAGTAAAACCAAGCAAAACATGAAAAAAGGAAGCTGAATAGCAACAACTCAGATAACGTACATAACAGCGACCAACTAAACAAGAGGAACAAAGGCCCTAATAAACCCAGACAACGAAGCCAGAAGATCAGGTCTGCTAGCGGGGACGATGAGGCCCAACTAAGAGGGCAGCAACAAAAGATGATCACCGCGCCTTGGCCAATCACAACTACGGCTGCGATGGGACCGCCTGAAATAAACTTCCAGCCAGACACAGAAGTACAAAATCCAGGGCAAAATAATAAGCTGAACGCAAAGCTCAGACAAATAAAAAGAACCGATAATGGAAGAATGTACCATCGACATTCAGCTCAACATCAAAAAAATGCTACAACTGAACATGATTAAGAATCATGATAATAGCCGCAGATAAATAGCCAAAGAGAACCAGGCTACCGAGGCACTGGACGATAGTCCACAGCGCAAGGAGCACACAAAATAGAATAAAACTAGACGGCAGCGATAGAAGAATGAAACTCAGAGACGCACACACCCGAGGGTGGTGCTCCAACCCAACAATATAGAACAAACAGACAAAACAAGGGGAGAAAATCCCAACATAAGAACAAGCAAATATTATAGATAACAAATAATTGGCTGAAGCCAAAGCATCCCCACCTAAGAACAAGCTTAAAAAAACAACAAACCATAGACAGGTGGACAAAAATAAACAGCATCATGCACAAGGAGCTAGCCAGCCATAAGGTCCAAAAAAACAAAATGGCGGATCAAGGAGCATCCACTACTCAGCTAACTAGGAGCCAAACGATGCCAACCATAAGAGGGATACCAAGCAACCCTCAACCAAGTGCCCTGCTTAACCACTTAAATCCTGCAAAGAGAATAGAAGAGAACAGAAAGAAATATTATAAAGGAGAAAAAGCAAGCATGAAAGCAAAGAAGGGAAGCAACTTAAAAAGCATTAAGAGAACGAAGGCATTGGAAGGCATCCACGAGTCTATGACCGAAAAGAGCCTCTCTAGCAACATTATTTAACGCTGAGGACCATAGATTGAAAAGAAATAAAAGCTCCTCTATTAAGGATTGAATAGAGGAGGCGCACTTACAAAACAACCTCTTGTTACGTTCCAGCCAAATTATCCAGATAATAATTTGACAAGAGAGCCTCCAAGATTTGCGGTGATTTATTATGGGGAGGAAATGACGAGCAAGATCGAAGGTTGGGAGGGAGAGAAGAGATTTCCCAAGCGAGGGAGCAAATTTTCCAAAGGGGACGCGAAAAATCACAACTCACAAATAGGTGGTATGCCTGTTCGAGGTGCAAGGAGCAGAGAGGACACATTTGTCCCCACGCAAAGTTCCTATTGTTAAGGATTTCAGCGGTAAGCAATTTATTGTTGAGAGCAAGCCAGGTGACAATTTTGACTTTAAGGGGAGCGCATGAGCGCCAAATGAATTTAGCGAAGGGGGAGGGAATACCTTTATAGATAAGAAATTGATAGAACGATTTAACCGAGAAGTGACCCGCCGAGTTCCATCTCCAAGAGATATGTTCTCTAGGGTGCCACTCGTACTCGTTAAGAGAGGAAAGGAGGATGTTGAGAACAGGCGTTAACTGAGTAGGGAGATTGACAGAGAAGGGGATAATCCAATGCCTTTGCTCGTTGATGATAGTAAAGGACTCCGCAACCGTGGCAAAAGGGTTGGAAGCCAGGCGAAAGAGCACCGGAAAAGCAGAGGCGAGCTTAGAATTACCAATCCATAGGTCAGTCCAGAAGAAGGTCAAGGATCCATCAAAACAGTTATGCTTGATGCCGCACAGAAAGGCGGCTGACGCTTTTCCCACTCCCTTCCAGAAGGGGGAGGCATTGCGGTGGGAACAGAAGGGCGATGCCCACCACCTACTATTAGACGAACAGTTGGCTTTGATACTATGAATCCAGGGTAAATGGTCGAAATTAAGGAATTTCCAAAGCCATTTGCCCAATAAAGCTAAATTATGGAAACGAAGGTTCAAAACCCCTAATCCCCCTGCTTCTTTGGGGGAACATACCAGTTTCCAGTTGGCCAGGTGGGAACCTGACCTGTGGTTGGACGCGCCCGACCAGAAGAAGTTACTCCTAATCTGGTCTAAATGCTTGATGATCCAAGAGGGAACATAATAGAAGGACATCATGTAGAGAGGGATCGAAGAGAGGACCGAATTCAGGAGAATCAATCTACCTCCACAGGAAAGAAGCTTCCTAGTCTAAACATTAAGTCTGGATTCCATCTTATCAACCAATGGCAACCAATCAGATCTGTGCAGTTTACCCCATCTCAATGGGATACCCAGATACGTGATGGGAAAAGAAGCAATAGGGCAGTTAAAGAAGCTAGAAATCTCGACTTGTCGGTTGGGGGATCCTCCCAGCCAGAGGACCAAAGATTTTTGAAAGTTGATCGAGAGACCCGAGGTAAGCTCAAAACAGTAGAGAAGAAGTTTCAAGTTGCGGAGAGAGTGAGTGTTAGGTTTAGCAAAAATGATAGTGTCGTCTGCATATTGCAGGTTCAGAACTCCAGGGAAGAGGTCCGAGGAGCCTAGGCCTTCAATGGCCTGGGCAATCCTAGCTTGACTAAGAAGCTTATTAAAGACGTCAGCAACAAGGGAGAACAAAAGAGACGAGAGAGGATCACCCTGACGAAGGCCACATTTGATTTTGAATTTGGGACCTTCAGATCCATTAATTATAATGGAAGAAATCCCAGAATAAAGGCTGGATATGATCCAGTCGATCCACTTGGGGCCAAAGCCTCTATTGATAAGAATGTCAATCAGGAATTCCCAGCTGACGTTGTCGTAAGCTTTTTTGAAATCGAGTTTGAGCAGGATACCTTCAGAATTAGACTTGTGGCAGTGCGATATAATCTCTTGGGCCGAAGCAACACTATCAAGGATAAATCGGTCCTTAATAAAACCGGATTAGGCCGAATCGATGAGGGGAGAAATAACCGCGATGAGCCGTGAGGCAAAACTTTCATAATGATTTTGAAAGTGGTATTGATGAGACTAATCGGCCTAAAATTGGACACTGTGTGCGCTCCCAACATTTTAGGGATAAGCACAATATGTGCAAAATTGATGCGATCAAAAGAGAAATTGCCTAGATGAAGATCTGAGAACATCTGAAGCAGATCATCTTTAAGGCAGGACCAGAATTTTTGGAAGAAAAAGCGGGGAAACCATCCGGGCCAGGGGCGGAGTCACTTTTTAAAGCGAATACCGCCTCTCTAATCTCCTCCAAAGAGAAGGGGACTTCGAGAGAAGAGAGATCATGATCCTGCAAACCGTCCCTAGCCCAGACAATTTGTACAATTTATAAGACAAATTAGATACTATGTAGTACAACTGCCCATCACATGCTGCCTCTCAAAAGTTGGTTAACCGGTTTGTGTGGCCTCTCAGAAGTTGGTTAACCGGTTAGGTGGCTCTTGATCTTTGGCATTTATTATTTATATTATATTATTCCTATTACAACTTCTGATATGGGACTATAACTCGTGTGTGTGTGTGTGTGTGTATCTTGGCATTTATTATATATATATGTATCTTTGAAAATTACGGGGTGTTACACACACGGCCCCGTACATCTGCTAGCTCCATCTCAGTCATACATCTCGCCCACTCTTACCCACGCCCGGATACCATTTGTAACGCCCCTGCCCCTAGCTCAGACAATTTGTACAATTTATAAGATAAATTAGATACTATGTAGTACAACTGCCCACCATAGGTTACCTCTCAAAAGTTGGTTAACCGATTAGGTGGCTCTTGATCCATGGCATTTATTATTTATATTATATTATTCCTATTACAACTTCCGAGATGGGACTATAACTCACCTCTTTCTATCCATTACAGTGAGAAGTAGGTGGGCCCCTTGAGTGAAATGCCATGTCATCTTGGCATTCAAACTCAACATCACATATCCCGTGGGCCCCCATTCGATACACCATATCAACATTCCATCCATGCATTACACATTTAATTCCATATACCATTTTAACCATTTTTATTACCAAATCAAATCAGCCAACTAATATACTTACTTTATATATATATATATATATATATATATATATATATATATATATATATATATATATATATATATATATATATATAGGGGAAAAGGGGTATGAGCAACTTGCTCATTTAGTAAATAAGCAATTAATGATGTGGCATACATGTGATTGGAAAATCCTTAAAAGGATTAGTTTTCCAATGTATCACATGCATGCCACATAATCAATTGCTCATTTAGTAAATGAGCAAGTTGCTCATATCCCTTTTACCCATATATATATATGTGTGTGTGTGTGTGTGTGTGTGTGTGTGTGTGTGTGTGTGTGTGTGTGTGTGTGTGTGTGTGTGTGTGTGTGTGTGTGTGTGTGTGTGTGTGTGTGTGTGTGTATCTTGGCATCTTGGCATTTATTATATATATATGTATCTTTGAAAATTACGGGGTGTTACAAATCTAAGCCAATGAATCGCTGTTTGGACGAACCAAGCAGGTTTTTATAGAAAGTGAGAAAGGTCCGATGAATCTCTCCATCAGAGTGGAGATCGACACCATTGTCTGAAATAGACGAGATACGGTTACAGCGCTGTCTGTGGGACGCAAAGTTATGAAAGAACATCAGAGTGGAGATCGACACCATTGTCTGAAATAGACGAGATACGGTTACAGCGCTGTCTGTGGGACGCAAAGTTATGAAAGAAGGCTGTGTTGCTGTCACCTTCCTTAATCCAATTCACCCTGGCTCTTTGAGCCCATTTAATGTGGTCCTGATAAAAGATGTCAGCATAATCGCGCTTACAGACCAGCCTTTCGACACGGGCCGAGTCAGAAAGGGGACCCAGCTCTTCCATTTTATCGATAGAATTGATGGAAGACAGCAGGAGGTTCTTAAGGAAATTGGTGTTACGCTGTCTGTCGTAATGCCAAATCTTACAGCCGAATTTGATCGCGTGGAGCTTAAGAAGGATCCTCCCCAGCCCCGACGATCCGGTAATAGCTGATAAGCATTCGACAACAAGATTGACGAATAATTGGTCTTGCAACCAAAATTTTTCGAAACGGAACTTATGGTGATGGGTAAAGGAGAAATTAGAATACAGAACAATAGGCACGTGGTCGGATGCAGGGTTGGGAAGGGCATTGGAGAACGTGTTTTGGAACTAGTTAATCCAGGATTGAGAAACCAGGAAACGATATAGTTTGGCCATCGTCGGCGATAGACGCTGGTTGGACCAGGTAAACAATCTACCATTAAGGGGGATATCAGTCAGTTGTAGAGCTCGAATGCAATCGTTGAAAGAAGCAGACAGAGAACCAGAGTTCGGAGGGGTGGACCTTTCAAAAGAGAATCTGGTGGCATTAAAGTCCCCACAGAAAACACAAAGATCAGAGGAGAGATGGTGAAGCAATAGGAATTCGTTCCAAAAAATAGAGCGATCATCCGAAGACGAGGGCCCATACACAGAAACACCCGTGAGCGGGCAATTCAGGGTTGTCCAATGTAGCTGGACAATGAGAAAGAACTTAAGCCTTTGAACCGAGATTAGAGAGAAGACCGACTCCTTGAAGCCGAAAAGGATACCTCCCCTAGATCCTGTCGCATCAAGCGAAATCCATCTGGAGATGATGGATCCACCGATGGTGCGCAGGATAGACGGAGAGGGGAGTCGATTTTAGATTTATGGATAGAAATAAGGTCACAACGGGATGAATCAATCAGTTGGAAAATAGCCCTTTGTTTGACGGGACAATGGAGGCCCCTAATGTTCCAAGAAAGACTAATCATTGGCCAACCGATGCTCCCGAACTCTGATACGTTCCTTCTGCCTGATAGAGGAGATCAAAGAAGAGTTGTCCGAAGATAAGCTAAAGCCCATCCTTTGAGCATTGATTGCCAATTGGTGATTAGAGAGAAAATCGAATTGGGGAAGGAAAATTGAACCCAGGAAATCGAGTTCCTGCCGAATCGGAGCGCTAGCAAAATCAACTCCCGGAGGGGCTGAAACATAAGGAGGGGATCTAGGAGAATAAGTAGAAGAAGCTAAAGTGAAACTTTTCTTTTTAGCCAAAATTCGGGCACTAGCCCGAATAAAGCACGGCAGCGGAGACCCGCCCGGTGAAAGGCTATGGTGAATGCCACCAGGCTCTTCCGCAGCAATAGGGCGAGGGGAAATGTCGAAAGAGTCGATAGTGGCGGGAAAAGAAAGGCTAGCAGGGGCTAACAAAGGAACATGCAATGGTTTTACAACTTGAAGGGCAACGTCAGGTGGGCAACCGTTGGGTGTAGAGCCACCCAGCGTGTCCTCCATCGCTGCCTTCAATTCTAGCGAAAGCCTCGCGAGGATGAACGGGCTGATAAGAGGACGGCGCAAGGGCCGGGGGGGGGGGGGATAAAGAGAGAGGTCGGGGAGACACCAGATAACCTCCAAACACCAATTAGAAACCAAAATAACATGCTGAGATGAATAAATCGAAAACCAAACTGGGGATACCTGCTTAAGAGAAGGCTCGCGCTTAAGCTCTGCTTCCTCTTCATCAAGCAAATTGTCTTGCCCAATCCAGCCGTCATCCTTGGACGAGAAAGGCTTCCTGACCTTGATGGGAGGAAGGGAAGGAGACGATGCTTTGAAGCTGGGAAAGTAAGCTTGCTTTTGGAACTTCTCCCAGTCTGATGCATAGTGAGGGTTGATATCCCAATTGGGCCACTGAGACGCCGGAGAAAGAGGCTTCGCAGTGTGAATAGGAGACAATGGAAGAATAGCAAGGGGCGGGGTCTCCAAGGGCGTAGACTTAGAAGTCGTGGCCGAGGATGGCCGAGGAGGGAGAGGAGTAGATGAGGAGGGCAGCGCAGCCGGCATCCTCCCCGCATTTTGAGAAGCAATGACGGGGTTGATCCAAACCAGGTTCGGAGCCTTGGAGGGAGAGAACTTGTTTATATTAGATGATACGAAGTGTTTGGAGGAGGCAGGGACATTCTTACTAGCAGATGGCTTATGAGATCCTTTCCAACCCTTTTTGGAGGACGAAGAGGAACCAGGGTGGAAAGGAGCTTGAGCTGAAGAGAGCTTGGGGGTTGGCTTCGGAGCATTCTGACGAGGCAGGGGAGAGGGAACACCACGGTGCGCCACGTCATTATATTGGACGGACACCGTGAAGGAGTTGAACTTGTCTTTCAGCGAGTAAACTTCAATGCAATCTTTACGCAAATGGACTCTAAAAATAGCCTCTACTTGAAGACAACCCGAAGCTAGCTTAGTAGACGACGAGATGCTCAAAACCTCACCGATACATTTGGTCATTTCGCCCACCAATCACAATAAAGAACGGAAGGGAGGGAGCCTAAGTAAAGTAACCTTAGTGGAAGAAGAGGAAACAGCTTGCGTCGGTGGGGAGAACTGAACCCATCTACGGATGGTCAGGGAAATAGCACCTACTGCAAGCGAAGAGTTACCAATAAGCTCTTCCAGAACTTTGGGATACGAGAAATGAATAACCACGTCGCCGTTAGAGCAAGTACTGAGGACCCAGTCCCAGTCTTTGACGTTGCAAGAGATGGAGAGGAAAGAATTCAAAGTGAACACGGGGATAGAACCACCATTGAAGGAAATCGTGCCATAGGTGTCAAAAAATTTGAACCTATTCGTCAGGTCCCAATGCTGAAAGAAGACCTGGGTGATGGCAGGTTGTGAAGGAGGAAGGATCGGTTCCTCGGAAGGCGCGCGAGACGGGGTAGGGGGAAATCAGAGAGACAGCTCGAACTCGAGGGGGAGGTGGGGAGTAACGGGGACCTGTCAGAAACCTTCTGCATCTTGGCAATGAGAGCACGGTCATCCGCAAGCTTTCGCTGCAGGGAAGGGAAATCAAAAGCTGCAAGAACCAGCTCTGAGATTGGGACCCCCACGGAGAGACCCAAAAGCTTTTGGAGAGAGAAGCAATGCGAACGACCATGACCAGATTTAGAAAAAAATAAGCACTTCATCTTGAAGGTGCAAAATTTCTTAACATGCCCCGGTTGCAGACACTGGAAGCATCGAAGGGGAGAACAGAGAGATTGGGGTGGGGAGTAGGTAGAAGATGAAGAGACAATAGAGGAATAGAGGCGGGAGAGAGGATGGGAGTAAGATCTAGGAAGCTTCCCGGAAACTGCCCTCAGAGGCCACTGAATGACCGGCCCAGACAGTAGTGGACCAATACTTGAACTATATATTTTGTGATATTATATACAACCAGTAGGATTCAAACCTTAAGTACTCTCATATCATGTGAATCTTTATCAATGGACTAAAACTTCAAATTTGTGGTAGTGACTAGGATTTTAATATATTCTAGCAATTTTATTGTGGAGGGACTTAGCAAATTTTATTATCTCTACTACTGTAATGGAAGAAGGCCTTAGTGTAATTTGTTCATCTACCAATCCGTGCAATGCACGTGCATACCTATTGTAAATGAGGTTTTAAATCAAATTCAGACTACATCTGAATTTTTACCTTTTAAAAAACTATATTTATTAATCTCTACTACTATAATGGGAGAAGGCCTTAGTGTAATTTGTCCATCTACCAACCCGTGCAATGCACGTGCATAACTATTGTAAATGAGGTTTTATCTCTACTACGATAATGGGAGAAGGCCTTAGTGTAATTTGTTCATCTACCAATCCGTGCAATGCACGTGCATACCTATTGTAAATGAGGTTTTAGATCAAATCCAGATTACGTCCGAATTTTTACTTTTAAAAAAACTATATTTATTAATCTCTACTACTATAATTGAAGAAGGCCTTAGTGTAATTTGTCCATCTACCAACCCATGCAACGCGCGTGCATAACTATTGTAAATGAGGTTTTAAATCAAATCCCGACTATGTCTGAATTTTTACTTTTAAAAAAACTATATTTATATATTTATTAAGACGTGCATTCGCACGTGTAAACTATAGTAGGGATTATAAGGCGAGTCAATGTATATGTCAAACAAAATGTGTTTTCTCCTTCTCTTTAACATTTACTAGTATTTTTCACGTGCGATGCACGTTTGATAAAGAGTTGAAGTTAAACGTGCGGTACACGTAAGTCATTATAGAAAAATTGAATTGAACGTACACGTATTTTTAAAAATATAGAAAGAAAAACATTGATATGTACGTGCGATGCACGTGTTGAAAATATATTTGGAGTTGTACGTGCGATGCACCTGTTTGTTTGGTGACATAAGTGATGTTTCTTTTGTGACAAAAAGTATTTAAAATTGTTTATTTGTGACAAACTCTTCCAATAAATAGTAAGTAAATATATTATATTATAGATAGATAGATGGATATTAATTTACACATGTGATACATATTCAATATAAAAAAATTAAAGCAAAAAAACAGACATAGTGAAAAGCCTTCTTTCTTAGTTTTTAAAAATAGTGGGGGTATATGCTAGTTTTCACATTTTAAATGGGGGCATTTGCTAAAATATCCATTTTTTAGGGGTTGCACGTGCATCACACGAGAATGTTTGGTGAATTTAGTTTGGCCGTATATTACACGGGTTTGCTCAGTTACAAAATTAGGATTTATTTGTTTACAACCCCAACTCTCCCATTAAAATAGTAGAGATGATAGTTGATAAATGCTTGACACTAAAATTATGTTGAGAAGTTTCATTTTACCCGAGACTGGCATAATAAAATACAGCTAATAAACATGCAACTATCTTTTGATATTTTCACATATTTATTGCAATCCTCGTAAGTTGTACACTATTGCATCTTAGTGTTTCACATAGATTATCAGGGTCAGGCATATCTAGGACTGCAAACTAACCGAGCTATTCGCGAGCTACTCGGCTCGAGCTCGGTTAGAGCTCGGCTCGTGTCGAGCTCGAGCTTAAAGGTGCGTGGATTTTAGGCAGAAGCTTTCGAGCTCGAACTCGATGCTAGGTCAAAGTTCGGCTCGTGTCGAGCTCGAACCTGAAAGTGAGCTCGATACATAAACGAACCGAGCTCAAGCCTCAAGGTATTCGGCTCAACTCGGCTCGTTTGCAGCCCTAGGCATATCCCAAGCTGAAAATAAGGGTTGAAAGCAGTTTCGGTTTCAGTTTAAACACGTGGATGCTAGCTGCTCTCTACATATATCAATTGAACTTTTTTTTTACTAAGCCAAGAAATATAACACACTTGCTAAGCCAAGAAATATAACACACCTACTACAACATACTCATAAAATGTGGCGAGACGTAGTAACAGGGTCGGTCCTGAGTTCCCGGAGCCCTAGCTAGGCGAAAGACCCAAATAATTATTTTTGAGGCTCCTAATAACAATATAATTTTTTTACACGTAAAATATGTGCATATATTTATAAGGAGAATACAAATTTAAGGTCCCAAAAATTACAAAAAATTTGGAGGCCTGAAGTGGCTGTCCCATCGGCCTTAAGGTGGGGACCGGCCCTGCCTACTAATAAAACGAGACTGTTGAACCACTCTAGCTAGTATTTTCCTCAGTAATAGCTAGAAGCTCATCTCTAATATTATAATGGGAGAAGACCTTAGTGTCATTTGTAAATATTTTGTCATTCTACCAACCCGTGTAACACACGTGCATAATTATTATAAAGAAGGCCGTAGGTTCAGATCAAGACTACATTTAAAAAAAGTTATTTTAAAAAAACTATATTTATTAAAACGTGTCACGCACGTGTAAACTACTAGTAATCAGTAATTGCAATCTACAAAAAATTATGAATACTCTGCAGAAGTATATGGGCTCTTTCCCGATTCAATGTCGCCCGGTTCCCACCGTTAGGACATTGCCTGCGACGGAACCACTCTTGGTTCCTTCACATCCTAATAATCTATCTTCTTTTACCCTCCCTGATCTCCGCGTCCTCAAGGTTGAACATTGTGTTGACGCTTTTGTTGAGTCCTCAGACTCAGTGAACTTGTTCAAGGGATGCTCTAGGGTCCGTTCTCCCTCTGGTCTTAATTCTGCCCCTCGTCTCATCAGATCTAGCGCGCAGTTGAGGGCTCAAGCCTCAGCGCGTTTTTCTGATTCTCTCACGTCCAGGCCTCTGACCCCTTCGTCAGTAGACTTGGTACAGGTTGCGTCCCCCGTTAAGCCTGGACATGTGCCTTCGCCACTAGGGTCGATTTACCATCTTCAATTCGCCAATTTATCCGATCGTGAGCTTATTAACACATCTCTGGAGTTGGGTTTCTTAACCCACTCCTCCCCATCGTCGGTGGCTTTCTCCATCAGGGAGAAAGAACGGTTTAGAGTCATGGAGCACATAGGTTTTAATGATTAGTTTGTCATGGAACATTAGGGGGCTTAACTGTCCCGTTAAACAAAGGGCGATTTTTCATCTCATCTCTACATTTCATTGCGACCTCATTTCTATCCAAGAATCTAAACTTGAATCTGCATCCCCAGCGATTCTTAGGGCTATAGGAGGGTCCACTATTTCTAAATGGATCTCCCTCGATGCCATAGGATCTAGGGGAGGCATTCTACTCGGTTTCAAAGAGGCAGTCTTCTCGCTTATAGCGGTCAAGCGCCTCAACTTCTTCCTCATAGTAAAGCTCTTTTGGGTGCCTCTTAATACCCAACTCTCGGTGATCTCTGTTTACGGTCCGTCCGCTCCCGAGGGACGACCTCTGTTCTGGAATGAATTCCTCTCGCTTCGCCCCTTTACTAACGAGCTTTGCTTCTTGTGTGGTGACTTTAATGTCACTAGATTTGCTTTAGAAAGATCGAATTACTCTGGTCTAGGTAACCGTTCTTTTCATTTCAACGATTGCAACCGTTCACTTCAGTTGTCAGACATCTCGCTGTCGGGTAGATCATTCACCTGGTCGAACCTCCGTCATCACCCCACGATGGCTAAGCTCGATCATTTCTTGGTCTCCCATAAGTGGATCAACCAATTTCACAACTCTTTTGCTCAAGATTTACCCAATCCCTCGTCTGATCATGTCCCCATAGCACTTCATTCCAACTTCCTCTTTCCTCGCTCTCACTCATTCAGGTTTGAAAAGTTTTGGCTGCAAGATCAAGCTTTTGTTAATATGGTTGTCGAATGCCTTTCAGCAGTTTCAGGCTCTTCTGGACTGGGATCCATTCTTCTGAAACTTCACGCGATCAAATTTGGTTGCAAAATTTGGCGCAATGAAAGACAATTTAACACTAATTTCCTTAAAAATTTTTACCTATCCTCCATTGAATCGATTGATAAGATGGAGGAGCAGGGTCCTATTTCTGAAGCTCTTTTTGAAGAACGACGTTCTTGCAAAAGAGAATATTCCGATATCCTTCTCCAAGACCATCTGAAATGAGCTTAAAGAGCAAAATTTCGATGGCTCAAAGAGGGAAACTGCAATACGGCGTTCTTCCATAACTTCGCTTCCCATAGACAATGGTGTAACCATATCTCGTCTATTATCCAAGATGGGATTGAGGTGTCGAGTGATGATGACATCCATCAATCTTTCCTCTCTTTCTACAAAAACCTTATAGGTTCCTCCAAACAAAGAGCCATTAGTCTCGACTGGACTCAACTGTACGGCGAGGAAACTCTTGACCTTTCCTCTCTAGAGGCGCCATTTTCCTTGGAAGAAATCAAAGCGGCGGTGTTTGCATTAAAAGGTGATGCAGCACCGGGCCCGGACGGCTTCCCCGCCTTCTTCTTCCAAAAATTCTGGAACTGGTTGAAAGATGACCTTTTCCGAATGTTCTCTGAACTTCACCTAGGCTCTTTCTCCTTCGACCGTATCAACTACGCTCATATAGTTCTTATCCCTAAATTGTTAGGAGCGAATTCCGTGGCTAATTTTAGGCCTATTAGTCTGATCAACTCTACCTTCAAAATCATCATGAAGGTTCTCTCTACTAGACTGAGCTCGGTTATCTCCCCTCTTATCGATTCGGCCCAATCTGGTTTCCTCAAGGATTGCTTTATTCTTGATAATGTGGCCTCGGCCCAAGAAATCATCTCTCTTGTTCATAAGTCAAAATCGGAAGGTGTTCTGTTTAAGCTTGATTTTCAAAAAGCTTACGACAACATCAATTGGGACTTCCTCTTTGATATTTTGCTTCATAGAGGTTTTGGGCCCAAATGGATTGCCTGGATTAAATCCAGCCTCTTTGCCGGGACCACATCTATTCTTATTAATGATTCAGAGGGCCACAAATTTAAAATCAAATGTGGTCTTAGGCAAGGGGATCCGCTGTCTTCCCTTTTATTCTCTTTAGTGGCTGACGTGTTCTGCAAGCTCCTTCGCAATGCCTGGGAAGCTCAAGTTATTGAAGGTCTTGGTAGCTCCCGTAGTTTCAATGGAGTGCTGAACCTTCAGTACGCTGACGACACCATCATTTTTGCCAGCCTAATACTCAGACGCTGAGGAACCTGAAACTCCTCCTCTATTGTTTCGAATTAGCTTCAGGGCTCTCGATCAATTTTCAAAAATCGTCTGTCCTATGGCTGGGAGGATCACCTAACAGGCAGACAGAAATTTCCGAATTCTTTAACTACCCAAACGCTTCTTTTCCTATTACGTATTTGGGTATCCCGCTGAGATGGGGCAAACTCCATAAATCGGATTGGTCCCCCATGATCGATAAGGTGGAGTCCAGGCTATCAGTATGGACCGGGAAACTTCTTTCCCGTGGTGGTAGGCTGATTCTGCTCAACTCAGTTCTCTCCTCAATCCCTCTGTACATGATGTCTTTCTACTTTATTCCTTCTTGGGTTATTAAAAGGATATATCAGATCAGAAGTAATTTCTTCTGGTCTGGGTCTCCTCATTACAACCCCAGCTCTCACCTGTGTAACTAGAAACTTATCTGCTCTTCTAAGGAAGCCGTCGGATTGGGGGTGTTAGATCTTAGACACCAGAACCTGGCCTTACTGGGTAAATGGCTCTGGAGATTTCTTAAAAAAGAGGACTTACCTTGGATCATTAGTATCAAAGACAGATATTTTTCGGTCGATGAATGGTGGAGTTTCCCGGAGCAAACTCATCGTAATGCCACCCATTTCTGGAAAGGAGTGTGGAAAGCGTCAGCGGCGTTCAAATGCGGCTTGAGCCATGCTTGCGCCGATGGCTCCATGACGAGATTCTGGACCGATCTTTGGATCGGTAACTCAACATTAG
Source organism: Hemerocallis citrina (assembly GCA_017893485.1). Classification (NCBI taxonomy): domain Eukaryota; kingdom Viridiplantae; phylum Streptophyta; class Magnoliopsida; order Asparagales; family Asphodelaceae; genus Hemerocallis; species Hemerocallis citrina. The sequence continues at coordinate 257,025,003 of CM030365.1, forward strand.
CCACCGCTTTCCCCGCTATCTTCCGCCTGGCTTTCGATCCTCGTGCTTTGGTTGCTGACTACCATTGTACCATCAACAATCAAAGGAGGTGGTCGATTCCCCTTACTACAACTCTACCCCTTCATCTTTCCCCTGTTCTTAATGAACTCCTTACATCCCTCAATAACTTTTGTTGGAAGGATAAAGAAGAATTGTTTTGGCGCTGGAACGCCTCAGGTACTTACTCGGTCCATTCTTTCTATCATTTTCTGAACTTTAGAGGCATCTCTTGGCCTCTATCGGACCTGGTATGGAATTCCTGTGCCCCTTTAAAGGCGAAAATTTTGGCCTGGCTTGCTCTCAATAGAAAACTATTGACCGTTGACATTCTCAACAAGAGGAACCTTGCATGGGGCTGATTGTGTCCTCTTTGCGGTTCTGCTTCGGAGAATGTGAACCACTTGTTCGTGGGCTGCGACCTTGCGCGATCACTATGGAAGATCACGGTGCTAGCCTGGGAATCGCCGGTCATTCCGTCCAGCCTGGACGAGTGCTGGACGAGGCGTCCCCAATATGTTTCTTTCCACAAATCGTGGCATCTATCCTTTCAGATTATCGTCTGGATCTTGTGGAAGGAAAGGAATAACAGAATTTTCCGTCAATTAGCCTCTTCATCTCGGTCAATTATTGATGAGTATTTGTTTCTGTTCAATTTCTGGTCTTCTCCATTAAAAAATGAAGCTAGGGAGGCCCTGATGTTCGGGAAACTGGAAAAGGCATTCCATTGCCTTCTTAATCTCAATGCAATTTAACGTTTCTAGCTTTTCACTTTTGTTTCACTCTGGTTCTGGGCTTTATGTTGCTTGTTTTCTCCTTGTTCCTATTTACTTGTATTCTTTTACGAGTTTTTAGCATTGCTATGGAGTTTCTTGTTGCTATGACGTTTGTTCTCTCTTTATATTATTGCAGGATTGAGGTATAGGGTTACCCTGTTTTGCGGGTGGAATTGGCAGCTAGTGGTGGGGTGTTCTGTGGGCTTTTGGTTTTGGTGGGTATGCCGCCCCAGCCCTTGCTCTTTTTTTGTGCTGCTATGTTTCCTCCTTCCCTACTTCTTCTATGTTGTCTCTGACTGTTGTGTGATTAGCAATCTGGGGCATTTGTTGTAGTATCTTGGTATGCTTGGTAACTTATTATGCAGCCAGTACTGGCAGATTGGATGCTCCCTCTTTTCTAGTATGCTTACTCTTTGGTCCTGTTCTGATTAGCTGTGGTTGAGGTGTTTGTCTATTTGGTTAATTCTGTGCAGCTGGTTCTTGGTGTTTAGTTGCCCCATCTTTGATAGTATGCATATCCTATGGTTTGGTCCTGATTGTTTGTGGTTGAGGCTTTTTTTTCTACATGTTGATTACGGTTATATTTTTTGGGGTGGACTGTGTGATTTCGGTTGGGGTTATTCAGTCTGGACTGCTTTCGCAATGTTGCGGTTCTGCATTGCAGTTCTGGCATAGATCTTGGTCTTTCCTCTGGCCTGTGAGTCGCTCTTAGTGTCAGCCCCGGTGTTTGGGGAGCCGCGGCCGCCCTCACCGTCGTAGTATCGTCGCTTTGCTGATCAAGGCCGGAGACCGGATTTCTCATCGTCTCCCCGCCACTTTGTTCGGTGTACTTGCCGTTAGCGCTCCTGCTTCGGCGTTTCGCAGCGTCAGGCTTTTTCCTCTCAGCGACTGCAGTTTCTTAGTTGGTCTCTTCCGCCTTCTCTCTAGTCCTACTGTATATATTGTTGTTCGTGTTTCGTCTGTAAATAATTTAGTTCGTTTACCTGTTTTACCTCTTGTAAAACCCTTGATGTAATATGTTTGATCGATTAATGCATGGCTGGAGTCATTTGACTCTATCCGTATCATCAAAAACAAAAAATTATGAATACTCCTCTGACCTATCTTCACACCGCACGGTCAACACAAATATTATCTTCCCTACGGATTGATGTATTTCGATAATACTAATATCACTCATCACCTACATGATATAATGTGGAATATGATCACTTAGTATAAGTTTTCCAATGTCAACTAAGAGATTTTGGGCTGAAAATTACCAATGGGTCCCATTTCTGGGTCTCATCTGAGCCAACATTAGAGCAACTGTGGTCGTTTCATCTAAAAATTTATATACTTAGACTTTTAGAAATAGAAATTTTGAGTTTCACTCGTAGTCATTAAATCCAACATTTAAATGAAAGGTGGATGGTGTTTTGATTCGTGAATCTCAACCATTAATCTTCTCAAATAATAATAAAATTTTTAAAAAAAATTGGAGTCAAACACATTTGTTAAAAAAAATTGCATGCATAGATGCACATAACAATTCCTATAGTCCCATTCCATCTCACCGATAAAAAAAATTCACACCAATCTTAAATTTACTTCATATGCATAATAATCCTATAGGTTCTATTCCATAGAATTTTTTTTTTTAAATGGGGGAAATCTTCAAGGGCTCAAGGTGATCTTGTGTCCTTTCTCTTTATTTATTTATTTATTTATTTTTGTTAGACGCAATAACGTATTGCGACTGATTACCGTTTGTTTTTTTTATATATAATTTGGTCCGATGCAATATGATTTTGTGTTCGACACTTTCTAATTTTTTAAACAAATTTGGTTGCGTTCGACATTCATTTATTATTATTCTTTTTAAATTGGCCATACGCAAAATCAACTTGCGTCTGGGATTTTTTTAAGAAGGGACACAAGATGATCTTTCGATTCCTATATTTGAGAAATTTCTATATCGTCTCTCAAATATAGACGAGTATTGTTATTATTTTTTCAAAATTTGCAAATGTTGGAAACGACTACAGATGCTCCGTAGTCGTTCCGACTCAAAATTTGGGTTTTAGCTGTAGTCGTTTAAACCCAAATGTTGAGTTTTAAAAAATCGACGGAAGAGGAATGATTTCCCGTCCATTAATTTTTAATTTTTTAAAAATAAAAAACCAAATGAACGGTGAATAATTTCCCGTATGAGAATTAAAAAAAACTCCTAATTAATTCCTAATTTACTGTTAAATTAATCCTAATTAAATCTTAATAATTCTTAATTCTTAATTAATTTCAATTAAAACATAATCTGTACACATATAAATATTTATAAACTATACTTTATAGGATTTTTCCAACATTTCTCAAAAGAAATGGGCTGGGACGAGGATCATTTTCTGTCCGTGCTCTTTTCTTGTTTTTTTTAAAATTTCGAACGGACGGGGAATCATTTACTATCTGTGCTTGATTAAAAAAAAAATAGATCGAACGGGAAATTATTTCCCATCCGCCTTTTGTTGTGTGTGTGGAACGGACGGGAAATGATTACAGTCCGCCAAATTTTTTTTTTACAAAAATATTTGCAACGAAAGATGATATTTCGTCCAATCGAGACGAAATATCATCTTTCGTCGGCTATTTTTTTTCTTCCATATTCCTATATCGTCTACCAAATATAGCAAACCACTGTTCACTAAATACCCAAAATTTGGGTATATAGCCAACGACTACAACACAATTTTTTCTATTTTTTGTAAAATTTGGGTAAAAAACCATCGACTACAGATGCACTTAGGAACCCATTTTTTTTGCAAAACGTAAAATGATATTTTCCAATTTCATAAAGAAACACAGATACATGTACATAAATCTATTAATTTGGATTGGGTAATGCTACACCTACTACTAAATTCACTACTTCTTTCTTTACTATCATATGTGGCACATTACTATTGGATGTTTCTACTACATACTCTACAATAACCTCCACTAATAGTGTGCCTTGAGGCTCAAGCTCGGCTCATTTATGTATCGTGCTCACTGTTACCGCTGAATCTGGTGTGGGGGTAAACAGATAGTATTTGTGGGTTCGTGGAAAACCTGAACAGCAAACACGTAACCTGATCCGCTGGAGTTTGATCGCTGACTCCCACCGTTCACTTGCAAGGAAGTGCAAGACACCGGGGTTGATCCCGACGACGCACCCTCCGATGCTCTAGTCAGTAACCAGGGATGATTAAGAAAGAGCGTAAATAGGCAAAAGAGTGATTACCTCGTAACAGTGGTAGGTGGGGGGTACTTATAGCCGCCTTAGGAATCAGATTAGGAAGGTAATAATCCCTGTGATCTGATGAGGAGTAAAATACTCATAACCAGATTAGGAATCTGTTACCCCTAATTCCCGGTGAGAGGATAATGGCGAATCAGGCCAGTTGATTTGGCTTAATCAGATACCCTAATTCTATCCTGCCGGACTAGGTTTGAGTCGGGTCGGAACCCGTACCCAGCTGAGGTGGATTCGTTCGCGGGTTATTGGATCTGTGAGAAGGAGATCCAGTCCCGTTTCGGACCCATTTGTATGTGAAATTACCGTTTTACCCCTGGGCTTCAAGATTCGTGCCCGATTTGGACGGTTCCGATTAAACTCCACTTTTAGCCATATCACGATCCCCCACTCCCAAAGACTGAGTTTGATCAGCCTTTGAGGAGTGTTTCACTGTTTTAATGGCTGGCGGGGTTGCATCGGAGTCCGAAGGGAAGGTTTTGAATCTTTGAAGGAGGTAGTGTGGTGATTTTTCATGTTGGTTGCGCTCTGAGTTGTTCTTGAGCTCTCCTGGACATTTAGTGATTTTTATCTATTTTTTCGGGTTATTTATTTAATTTTGCGAAGTGTTAATCCGTCGTTCGGGAGTCTTAACAAAATATTCTAGGCAACAATTGTTCGTTCAGGGGCTCAAAAATATACCCCCGAATTCATAATTATTTTCTAGAATTTTTTATTAATTTTTCCGAATTTTTAGTAATTATTTCACAATTTTTAAATAAATAAAACGATTAAAATAAATAAAAACTAATTTTAAATACCCATTTATGGCGTGGCGCGATCTGGGCCCTCAATCAGCTTCGAGCGTGATTTTCTGGGCGATCGGACGATCCGTATTCCTCGGCAGATAGTTTCTCCGTATGAGAGGGTCGGTTCCTCGGTCGCTCGGCTCGACTCTTCGGCAGCTCGGCTCGGAGCCTCGGATCTGCCGAGCTATGTGGCGCAATCCTGAGCGTCCATCTCAGCGTGGATCCCCAAAAAACGCTATCTTGTCGTTTAGTGAACGTGGCAAAATCTGGGCCGTTCATCACGCCGAGCACGTTTTTTGACAAGATCCAACGGCAGAGGAGGGTCGGCCTCCTTTTTCTCTATATGTGGAGGTCGGTTCCTCGGTGACTCGGCTCGACGGGTGGGTAGCTCGACCTCGCCTTTTCATGGCTCGGCAGGTCGGCTAAGTGCTTCGGCGGGTGGATAGCTCGACCTCGCTCTTTCATGGCTCGGAAGGTCGGCTAAGCACTCCGGCAGGTGGATAGCTCGAATTAGTGGCTCGAAGGCTCGGCCAGGCTGTTCGTTAGTCTGGCTGAGCATTTCGGTGGCTAACTCCTTGTCTCCTGCATTAGTGGCTCGATGGTCCAGCCAAGCGGTATAGTAGCTCGGCTCAGATCGTCAGAATCTGCCGAGCTACGTAGCGCAATCCTGAGCGTCCATCTCAGCGTGGATCTCCAAAAAATGCTATCTTGTCATTTAGTGAACGCGGCAAAATCTGGGCCGTTCATCACGCCGAGCACGTTTTTTGACAAGATCCAACGGCAGAGGAGGGTCGGCCTCCTTTTTCTCCATATGTGGAGGTCGGTGCCTGGTCCCTTCGGCTCGCGAGGACGGTTGCTCGGACGAATTCTCGGAAGTTCGGACCACGTGGCAAGATCAGAGCCGCTCATCTAGGCGTGGATCACGAGGCTGGGGGTCCAGATCACGAGAAAACGTTATTTTGTCGTTTTGTGGGCGTGGCGTGATCTAGACCGCTCATCGTGCATCAACGCGAATAATGAGACGATCCGACGGTGAGATGGGATCGGCAGAATTTTTCTCCATATGTGGGGGTCGGTGCCTCGTTCCTTCGGCTCGCGAGGATGGTGCGAAGAACCGAGCAACAGAGTTGAATTTCTGACTTAGTGGCTCGAAGGCTCGGCCCAGCTGTCCAATAGCTCGCCCAAGCGCTCCGGTGGCTCGTCAAGGTTTGAATCGCCGAGCAACGGAGTTGAGTTTTTTGACTTGAAACGTCGTAACTCTCCGTTTTTGGCGTTTTGCCTTCTCTTAATGGGCCTTTAAATGCTCAAGTAAGCCCAATCGTCAATTTGAGGTTATAAATTCTCACCCCCCCCCCCCCACCTCAGAGCTCATTTCTCACTTTTCACTCCAAGTTTTCACTTTTAATCGTTGTGTGCTCTGCTAGTGGTGATTTTCGCTCCAAGGCGGTTGCGTTAGCTGTCGCGTGGGCTAGGCAATTTCCGGCGAACTTATCCCGACCGTGAACGTCACTTCAAGGCCACGTCACTTCAAGGTCAGTTCATTTGCCTTAACTTATTTAGAGATGTCAAGGGTTAACTCGGGGAGTGAGGCCTCGTCCTCGGGCGATAGTGGCGCCGAGGAGAGGATGCAAATAGAGGTCCGAAGAAAGGGGAAGGAAGTGGCCGGGCCGTCCGTGGCCGAGGTGAAGGAGAAGAAGAAGAAGGCAGTGGCCCGATCTCCTGTAGTCGAGGAGATCGTAGAGACCGAGAGGAGAGCCCCTGAGATGGGCCGGTACCCTAGCGTACTGTCCGGCCATGCCGGAGTCAGGCAATACGAGGGGGACCTTCTGAAGAAGGTGATCGTAGGGCAGTCGGCAGTCTACGAGGAGAACAACCCGGTCCAGACTACCGAGATGGACGAGATTACCTCGGTATTATCCGAGAAGGACCTGCTTCAGATCAGAAAGGGGTTCGTCATCCCTCCGGAGTACAAGCTGATTCTCCCTGGCCCCGGGATGCGAGCGAACTCCCAATTGTCGCCGGATACGGGCGTGTTCGACTACGACTCGCTGAACGCCGGATTGCGCTTTTCTCTGCACCCCTTTGTGCTGAAGGTCTTCGGGTGGTACTGTCTGGCGCCGACCCAGTTTATGCCGAACACCTGGCGCCACATTCTAGCCTTTTTGCTGCAGTGCCGCAATGCCGAGGTCGATCCAGACGTGGTGATCCTCCGGAGTATGTATAAGATTAACCGGATGCATAAGACCGAGCATCGCTACTACTTGTCACCTCGGAAAGTTGTTAGGCTCATCGAGAATCCGGACTCGATAAAAGGCTGGAAGGAGAAGTATTTTCTGTTGAAGGGGGCCCCGATGCTAGACATTCCGACTCGGTGGAAAGTAGAGGTGCCGAAGTTCGCTAGGGTCGACCCGGTACTGATAGCGGCCGAGGAGGAAGTGACGGTGAAGATCATTGCTCTCCCGATGTTGAGCTGGAGGGAGATGACCGAGGAGGTGCTACACGGGTTGGGCCTTAGTCCGATCGACCCGAGTACGCTCCTGACATCTTGTAGTATTATTATTCTTTTACTAAGTCTTTTGCTCATTTTCTAACTTGTTATTTATTTCGCTGTTCGGAACAGAAGCGTCGAAGATGGACTTCCTGGCTTTGTTGAACGAGAGAGGCAAGGTTGCCGATGGAAGGAAGAGGAAGAGGCCGACCAAGGAAGCTTCGTCCGGCTGACCCACCAAGGTTCCCTCGGCAGCCGCTCTGCCTACCCCCATTCCTGAGGCCCCCTTGTCAGCGGTGGTCGCCTCGGCTCCTGCCGCGTCCGGCGCGGCCGGTGAGGCCTTCGACGTTTCGGCGGCACTGTCGCTCGAGGCTCCGCCCCTGACCACTCAGGCCGAGGTGATCCTGACCGAGCAGCACAAGAAGCTGTTCGTCCCCGACTGGCGAGTGAAGAACCATGATGGCTTCCTCGGGGACTCGCAGATGTGCATGCAGGCCGTCAAGCACCTAGCGACCCCCAAGGATCGAGCCACGTTGAAGGCGGGGACGACGGGCGATGACACCTACGAGGTCGCTCGGTCACTTGTGTCGGTAAGCTTTGAATTCATTACTTTTGAGAATTTGTTAAGTCTTCGGTTCGGCTTATGTTTCGTTCTTACTATCTTTTTCTTCGGCAGGCCACTTGTCACTTCGGCCACCTCATCCAGGAGTTTGCCGAACAGGAGAGGGAATTGAAGGTCACGAGCAACAAGGATAGGGCGGCGAAGGCAAGGGCGGTCCGGGAGCTCGAGGCGGAGCAGAGACGCTCGGACGGCTTGGTGGTCTGGGTCGCCGACCTCGAGGCGGACCTGGAGCGAGCGAAGGGGCGGCTCGCTGAGAAGGTTGCCAAGGTCACCAAGGCTGCTGAGGAGTTGGCGGCATCGGCGAAGGCATTGGAGGAGGCGAAGGCAGAGAAGGCCGCCGTGGCAGCAGCAACTAGGGAGGAGGTTGAAGCCGAGGCAAAGGGGCACCTCCGGAGGAATATGGAGATGTCCTACGAGAGGGCCCTCGACCATGTCCAGGATCGCGTCCTCGGCTTTCAGAGAGTCGGGTACCGGCTGTGGCCCGGAGCTGTGGCAGAGGGCGAAGAGGAACAGGGCGAGGAGGAGGAAGGTGACGAGGAGGAAGAAGGCGACGAGGAGGAGGGCGGTCAGCAGGACGAGGAGGTGCCTGATGTCCTTGAGTCTGCAGCAGTCGACCCCCAAGCCGGGGTGACGGGAGGCGAAGGACCATCTGGCAAGGCACCTGTGTCCGGGCCGCCACCGCAGGTGGACCCTTGATCTCCTTGTCTTTTTGTAGTTTTTGTTTTTCACCTTTTTGACTTGTAATGCCTTTTAGCGGATTGGCCACGCTCCTTTATGAACGAAAGCTTAGTTTCGAATTTGTCTAAGTGTTTGGTTCGGATCTAGTCTTCCAATATCATGCTTTTGTTTTTCAGAACGTCAAACAAGCTTCGGTTACTGCAGCAGCTCGGCGCCGAGCGGAGCTGTTTAAGCAGTCTCGCGAGGCTCTTCTTGAGGGCGAGATCGAGCTGGGCCGGAGGTTGCTGTTCAACGTGGATAAGAAGAACAGCGAATTACTGGCCGAGGTGCACCACCTACGGATAGTCGAGGCAGAACTTTCGGCGAAGGAAGAAGAGTTGGCCTTAGCGTTGGCCGAGCGAGACGAGCTTGCAACGAAGGTCGAGCGGTTGCGGAGGGTCACAGTGGACAGAAGCATCGAAGTGACTAACTTGCGTCGCATCATATCCGACAGCGCCAAGGAGCCGGGCTCGACCAAACTTCCTCATTTCATGATATCGGTGAAGGACGGGACTTTGAAGGATAGGATCGCCGAACTCGAGGAGGAAGTCGCTTGCCTTAAACCTCAGCCCGTGAGGATTAACGTCTGCAGCACCTCCTGTACCCGCAAGGACTCGCGACCCGTGCCCCTGTCGTTGGCCGGACTGCGGCCGGTGCTCAAAGTGGCGTAGCAGTTTCCTCGAGCGGAGCCTCGGTTGGAGCCACTGTTAAAGTTAGTGGCGAAGAGGCATCTCAGTTCGTCGGCCTAGAGACGAGCTCGGAGGTCAAGCGGCGCCGACCCCGAGTGTCTCTGAATCGGAATGTCCCCATTCCGAGGAGGTGCTGAACGAGTTGTACTGTGCTTTTGGGTTTTTGCATCGTCTTTTTTGTTGTAACCTCTTGTCTTGTAAATTTATCAAGTTGTTTTAATGAAATTGAAGTTTGTCTGCTGATTGTTGTGCCGTAGTTGCCTTACTCGTGAAACGAACCATAAGAATCAATGGTTAGCTTCTTCGAGCGTCCTAGCCACAAAACTCTCGCCTTAGTTGTAGAACTTTGGCTCTTGCTCGGGATATACCTGAAGGGATTCGGGGCACAAATGCAGCGAAAAACCATAGATAAAATCTGAAACCCTAACCCTAGGATCTGTGTACAAGACATGGCTGATCATGGAGAAACAAAATTTTACCTTTTAGGAGCTTTACGAAGGCTGAAAGATGGAGGTCCTGTTACACAATCACCACGCAACCCTTGTAGCAAGATCCGCGTCTCTAAAGCAGTCCACACGAACGTCCGATCGTCCAACGATCAAGAGAGCCGGTACTAGCCGATGAAGCTTGCCTCTATCTCTCTCTCCCTCTTGCCTCTCAACAATTGGAGCGGCTAGGGTTTTCTTATGGAAAACGAAGTTGCCAAAAAAAGATAAAATAAACCAATACATCTCTATGTATTTATAAGAGAGAATAAGGTGGGCTTAACCGTAATCAGTTTGGCTTCTGCTAAGACCAATCTGATTTGGTTTTATCATTTAAATTCGAATTATATTTTAATTAATTAAGTCCAACTCAATTAATTAAATAACTAATTTCGAATCATTTAATTTAAATTCCGAATTTAAATTAAAACTCCTTTTAAACGTTCTAAGTGTGTGACCATTTAGGTTATTATTACATTGGCAATAATTTTATTATCTAATAATAAAATTATAAACAATGAGCGGCATCTAGTAATACATCATTGCTACCCAAGTAATAATAATAATTGGTGATTCAATTAAACCTTTCGTGACTAATGTCTCCATATAATATAATCCTTTTAACCTTGATATTATAGATTAAACTAGAGGCATGGTTCGTGTCATCCTCTTAATAATTTAATCTTTATTTTCTTGATCGATGAGTAGACTATTCAAACAAATCAATATTTGAGCATGGCCATGCATTTCATAGTCTCACTCAAACAAGAGGCCGATAATATCGCTCCTAAAATTAGGAGGGTTAAATTCCATCTAGATCATTCACATTTCTCACACGATTCATAATGAACCCAATACTATCTTTATCATTACCCGATTAAAGATAACTTTTGATAGAATCAAAGTACATTAATTCTCGTGTAGAAATATAATGATTTCAGGTCAGAGGACCATTACACCATTATCACAGTGAGATTACTTATGACACTTATTTATTTATTCCATGTTGAATCTCACAGTGGGTCTGTCCAGTACAATGTACTCTTACATTTACCTATGTATTGATTTTAGTATCTCTATACTAATGACCCATGAGAGGTGGTCATCAATCAATCAACATACTAGTATCAATGTATTATTACTGTCCTAATAATAATAATACTCGACTAGGGACATTTAAGATTATTATACTATATATGATCTCATGTTCATATAGTTCGTATTAATAATCTAAGGACATTTATCATGCTAACATTTATAACGCAGTAAATACGAAGCATAATAAATTATTAATATAATCAAATAGAACATAATGTCAATAATACTGATTATATAATATCATTGTATTGCCTCTAGGGCACCTACACTAACAATACCGAGGCAACTTTGCACTTCGGTAGTTAGGCAGTTCGGTTTCAAACACAAGCTACGTGGCTCAATCTGGACGGCGGATCACGATCATGGCACGAATCACGAGATAGGAGGCACGAGTTTCGATAAAACGTTATTTTGTCGTTTTTGTGGTGACGTGGCGCGATCTGATCCGTCCATCACGCTTGAGTGCGAATTTTGAGAAGATCTAACGGTGAAATCGGGTCAGCAGTGTTTTTCTCCATATGTGGAGGTCGGTACCTCGTCCGCTCGGCTCGGTGACCAGATCATTGAGGAAGATCAGCCGAACCGAGCGTCGAACTCCGAATTCGTCGTCAGGGTTTGTCAACGGTCGTAGGAGCAATTTCTAATGGCGAACTACTTCTAGCTTGCTTAAGAGCGAGCTTGTAAAGTAGAATCAAGCTAAGTGTTGGACTCCGAACCATCGGTAGAGTTGTTCAACGGCTGTGGGAGCAATTCCGAATGGCGAACTACTTCTAGCTCGCTTAAGAGCAAGCTTGCGAAGTAGAATCGAGCCAAGTGTTGGACTCCGAACCATCGATAGAGTTGTTCAACGGGTGTGGGAGCAATTCCGAATCGTGAACTACTTCTAGCTCGCTTAAGAGCGAGCTTGCAAAGCAGAATCGAGCCAAGTATTGAACTCCGAACCATCGGTAGAGTTGTTCAACGACTGTGAGAGCAATTCCGAATGGCGAACTACTTCTAGCCCGCTTAAGAGCGAGCTTACGAAGCAGAATCGAGCCAAGTGTTGGACTCCGAACCATCGGTAGGGTTGTTCAACGGCTGTGGGAGCAATTCCGAATGGCGAACTACTTCTAGCTTGCTTAAGAGTGAGCATGCGAAGCAGAATCGAGCCAAGTGTTGGACTCCGAACCATCGGTAGAGTTGTTCAACGGCTGTGGGAGCAATTTCGAATGGCGAACTACTTCTAGCCCGCTTAAGAGCGAGCTTGCGAAGTAGAATCGAGCCAAGTGTTGGACTCCGAACCATCGGTAGAGTTGTTCAACGGCTGTGGGAGCAATTCGGATAGCGAACTATTTCTAGCTCGCTTAAGAGCGCGCTTGCAAAGTAGAATCGAGCCAGGTATTGGACTCCGAGCCATGGTCGAGTGAAGAGTAAAGGCGGAGAGATGCAAGCAATTTTACAAGTAAGTATGAGGAAACTTTCTTTATTGATAACTAACGACGAGTCGTTTTTATATATGAGAACTAAAGAGAGAAATTACAAGTGAGAGGAGAGGAACGGTTCGATACCCCGGAATACTCAGAGAGGCATCGGGGCGCTTTCTTGGTATTTCAAAAGATGGTCAGCATTCCAAGTCCTCGAGATCTCCCTGCCTTCGAGGTCTTCTAGACGATAAGCTCCAGGCCGAACTACTTTTGTGATCTTATAGGGTCCCTCCCAATTTGGAGCTAGCTTACCCTTCTGACTGGGGAAGGAGATAGCTAGCTTTATGAGGACCAAGTCCCCTTCTTTGAGATCGGTGGGTCGGACTCTCTTATTGTACGCCAACTCGATCCTCCTCCAATAGCTCTGTTGGCGGATTGACGCTCTTTCCCTTAGCTTGTCTATCAGGTCTAAGTTTGCTCGGAGGTCTCTGGCGTTCTGTTCTTCGTTGTAGGCTGCAAGGCGAGGAGAAGGTATTCCGAATTCGAGAGGTATCACAGCCTCGGACCCGTAGGTGAGGTTGAATAGGGGACTCTCCTGTGGGGGTCCATTTCGTGGTGCAGTAGTTTCACAGCACGTTGGGAAGCTGGTCAACCCATAAGCCTTTAGAACACTTATCCAACCTCTTCTTAATACCTGAGAGGATCTGTCGGTTAGCATTCTCCACTTGGCCATTCGACTGCGAATGGGAGACGGAGGAGAAACGTTGTTGGATGGCAAGGTCCTCACATAGAGCTCGGAATGCAGCCCCAGTAAATTGGGTTCCGTTGTCTGTTATGAGGACTCGGGGGACGCCGAATCGGCAGATCACGTTCTTCCAGAAGAACTGAAGAACCTTATTCTCGGTGATAGTGGCCAGGGGCTCGGCCTCTATCCACTTCGAGAAGTAGTCGATCGCCACGACCAAGAACTTGAGCTGGCCCGGAGTTGGAGGGAATGGCCCTAGTAAATCCATCCCCCACATTGCGAAGGGGATAAGACTTGATAGGGAGGTGAGATGAGCTTGTGGGAGGCGACGAATGTTGGAATATTTCTGACATGAGCTGCATTGCCGAACGTGTCGTTCGGCGTCTTGGAGGATAGTAGGCCAGAAGTACCCGTAATTCAGCACCTTCCGAGCTAGGAACCTAGACCCAGAATGTGCCCCGCCGATGCCTTTGTGGAGCTCCTGTAAGGCGTAGTCGGCTTGTTCCGGGGAGAGGCATCTCAAGTATGGCCTGCCGTCTGCCTGCGAGAAGGAGCGTTTGTACAAGATCCCCTCGGCTAGGGTGTACCGCTCTGCTCTGATTCTCACTCGGCAAGCTTCCTTGGGGTTTTCGGGCAGGAGCCCATCCCTTAGGAACTCCACCAATGGTTTCATCTAGTTATCTTGCAGTAGGACCGGTAGCGACGCCACAGAGTCGAGAGTTTCGTCTTCTATACTTTGTTTCAAGAGAACCTCGATCAAGACGGTCTGCTCGAGACCCTGGAGGGAGGAGGAGGCTAGCATGGAGAGGGCATCGGCCTGGGAATTCTCTTCTCGGGGGATTCGCTGGATGGGTGCTTCTTCGAACTGGGCCATGGGAGTTTGGACTTTAGTAAGATACTTCGCCATCCGATCGTCTCGTGCCTCGTACTCGCCTAAGACTTGGTTTACCACCAGCTGAGAGTCACTAAAGATTCGGAGGCGTTGCGCCCCCGCTCTTCGGGCCATTCTGAGACCGGCGATTAGTGCCTCATACTCCGCTTCGTTGTTGGAGGCCTTGAAGTTGATGCGGAGGGAGTATTGGAGAACAAAGTCATCTGGACCTGCCAGAATGACCCCGGCTCTGCTTACCTCATTGCAAGAAGAGCCGTCTACGAAAACCGACCAGATGGGAGGTCCGTTCGTTGCCTGGCTGACCTCGGGAATGGTTCTCTCGATGATGAACTCTGCTAAGGCCTGAGTCTTGATCGCAGTCGAGGCTGGTACGAGATGTCGTGCTGGCTCAGCTCGATAGACCA